>VZTX01000314.1:257413-309913 GCA_013400915.1 Pardalotus punctatus | reverse complement strand
GAGATTTGGTAAATTTGGCTTGTAGGATTTAGTATCTGATCTATTGCTTTTCCAAACCCAGAAAACACACAAACTGGGAATTAAAAGAAAAGAAAGAAAAAAAAAAAAAAGGAAAAAGTAATAAGAAAATCAGATGAACATAAATTTCTGTGATATTCATTATTTTTTGGTTTTTGGCTAGCACAGGAAGCAGGATCATACTGATCAATACATAGAGGAAATACAATGAGCATAAAAATTCAATGTCTTTTGTAGGAGCTTGTGGTATCAGAAGATCCAGATCACTGCAAGGCCTAAAGCAATAACACAGTGAAACAAAAGCAGAGGGGTTTTTGCCTCTCACACAGTGCATGCACCAGATGTGACATCGGATTGCAGCAGGAAGAGGCTGGTTTATAATGCTAGTAATTCCCAGTGTGAAACGTGAGCTTTACTCCTTAAATATAATTATTTAAGGAGTACAAGGTCTGTTCAGAAGTGCAAAAGGATGTGGGAAATACCAGCATGGCAGAACACAAGGCAATGCAATGTTTTCTGGCCAGGACTGAGGCACAGGGTGCTGCAAGAGCCTTTCTCGGAGCGCACAGCACCCCTTACACAGCTCACAAAGCAAAAGACCAGGCAAGCCTTTAAAGTCTGGAGTGTGCCTAGTAAGCTGAAGTGGCAGTACTGCTACCACAAATTACACTTCCAACAATATTACATTAATTTGAATTAGGCAGGCTCCTAGGGAATGTAACAGAAAAGGGTTCAGTTGAATAATAATGGCATCTGTGTTTCTGAAATAACCAAAAAATAAAACCCCAAAACCCAAAAACTTACTTGGCTCTACTTATCATTTAAAATTTTTAATCTGGGAAAATAGCAAGGAACAACATAATATTTTCCCTGTGGACAAATTATGGAAGTGATTTGTCCATCTATGAGTGAAGACCAAATGGAACAGCTTCATTTAGCAATAGTAAAACCACAAGCAAGGTGGCTGAAAGATTCAGAAGGGTACCCAGGCTGAGATAGAAATGTCCAATATTAGGCAGAAGAACATGTCCACCACATGTAGGCAATATCTCCTGGGGACCATTTAAATAGTTAACTGTTTACTGAGTCATATAGCACAAAAAAAACCCAATACAGATATTGTGTCTTAGGGCAAAGAAGGGAGAAAGGGCACTTTGGTTAATTGCACCAGTGGGAAAACCACTTCACAGTTGCTTTCCATAAGAAGATATTGTTTGCCAGTGGCTGAGGCAGAGGTTTATCAGTCCAGTGTAGCTGATTGCCTTAACTACCAGGCTCTCTTATAAGAGAAAGGAAGGTGCAGAATCCTCCAGAAATGCATCTAACTTTGAAAATTGTCCAGGCAGAATATTTAGCAAATTCAACATAACTCAAAAAGAATTGAGGGAAGAAACCAGCCACAGTCTTAACAACCTTGGTCTTATTTTTCTCTTCATCATCATAACTCAAATAATCTGCACCTAAAAATCTGTGTGGAGAGGTTGGTAGAAATAGATTTAAAGCATGGTTCCATGCAGCATATTCATCAGACAGCCAGCTTAATCCATACTTCTTTACTTCTCTTAACCAGCTGTATGGGTTACAATAAATTTAATTTTCCCTTGAAGTGATGCAGGGAACAGGTATAATTGGATAAGAGAGCTTTTATGATTTCACATGCTCATAAGTTGCTTTTTTTCCAAACTAACAAAACTTATGCAGAATATTAAGTGTTTTCACCATTTAGTCAGTGAGCACTCAGTACCTTCTATTCCATTCTAGCAGGCAAGCTACAGTCTCTAAATGAGTTTTATTAAAAAATGAAATGCAATCACTCCATTTTTTATTCCACATCTCTGAGTATTAAACTCCAGTAAGGTTAATTTCCATGCAACTTATATTTTCATATTCAGTCAGTAAATTTAACTGAAAATATCACGAGATAATGCCAAAGATTTCTTGTTGCCTGTATATGGGGAAAGAAAATTTTATAAGCATAATTAAGCTTTTGATTGCTATACCTCTAATTACAGCTGCTGGAAGTTCAGGCTAAACATTTTCCACCCAACCAACAGTAAAAAAGGTTGCATGACAGCAATAAAATATTCATTTACATTTGATAGAGGAAAAAATATCATGTGACAATATTTCCTCCAGCTGCTTATGAATGTCAGCTTTTGAACACAGGTTCCAGTGAACAGTCATGTATCAAGACATTTCTGGTATTAATTAACTAAAAGGTCCTAATAACAAGATCACTAGCTGCCTTGCATTCATTGAGCTGCTCAGATGTCCCCTGCTTCAAAAGCAAAGTACATATGTCACATGTATTTTGAAAACGTTCCTATCTCTGTCCCCACTACAATATGCAATCCACTTATTGTCTCCTTAGCAATTGTTTTAAAAACATTGGCACTAAATTTTCAGAAAAATTCCAAAGTCCTAATGGTAATTTTATCTGCAGAACTAGTCATAGTATCAAAGTTTGAAAACAGAGCAGAGGTGCAGAGAGAGAGAGTGTGTGTCTGTATGTCTCTGTGTATGTGTGTGTGTGTGTGTGTGTGATTTTAGTCCTTTAATTTTTCAAATGAACAATGAAAACATAGACAGTCCTGAAATCAAGTTTTTTTCTCTTCTTGTGACTTTGCTTTTTTGTTTGGCTCACCTAAAGGTAAGCTAAAAAATATTCATGTGTTTCAAATGCATGAGAGTGAATGTTCTGCAGTCTTTATCAGGATATTTGTTCTTAGCAAATTATTTCAAAATAACCCTGCTCTTTTATTACTCCATCACTCTTGGACAAAATTGCACTGTTCTGGTTGTGAACAGCTACAAACATACTTATATGCAAAGAACAGGTTTTTGTAGCATTTAGTGCCAATAAACAAGCAGAAAATGTTTTTGTATCTTCTTAAAAACAAGAAAGATTTTATTCAGAATGTTTAAGAAACCTAGTGTTTATCAGTGTTTGTGAAGGTCACCTCAGAACCTCTAAAAATAATCAGGTGCTTTACCCTGTTTTTAGTTATGAAAAAGCTGCCAATAACTACTTCATTTGTTGGCTGATTTAGTAAAACTTCTATGAAGACAGTAAATTTCATGTTTTAATATACAGTACAGCCATATTTTTATGTTAAGATGTAACAAACAGAAATCAATATCCCCCAACCTGAGCATGAATTTTGTCAGCTTCCAATTATTATCTTGCTTGTGGGAAAGATCAGAGAATAATTTGGGTTCCTGGTCTTAATATTGCCAAATGGATAATTTTAGTTGTGAAGAGATGTAATCCCAAATATAACATGCTTAACCTTGTTACATTTGTTAACCAGTCTGTAGATGGTTGCTGAAGCCACGTGCACTTTATGGACCATATATTTCACAGCAAGAAAAGCAAACTACCTTAAGCTTATATAAGTTACATAGTCATTTTCCCTTTAATACTCAGGTGAAAGAAAGTCTAATTTTACAGATTTGTTTTAGCCTCCTTACCATATAATAATATCTCCCTCACACCATTTTGAACTGGTAAAGATCATTTAAAAGAAAACTCAGTAAAGAGCAAATGCATGTATTTACCACATTTGCAGACACAAAGTTAACTTGATTAATAAACTAGACAGTAAGGAAACAGTTTTCTTCTAGGAAATTGGAGCTGAGCTTTTTATTTATTTGCTTGAAGAAGGGGAAGAATCTATCACCATTTTTTAAAGTAAGGGTACTGTGAGTGCCAAAACTGAAATTCAGTTGGATGGAAGGTAATGCTGGTAGACATCCTGAGCACAGATTACATCCCTTTGTTTATTAGCTAGAAGTACTTACATAAAAATCTCAGTAGCAACAGGTTTGTATCCAAACATAGTCTCTTGAACCTCAGCATCCAAGGGCCTCCCAGTTTCAAACAATCTGTACTGTGGAGTCTGCCTGCTCTCCACATTATGGAGTTGTGGGTCTGTGAAAGACACAGAGTTCTCGGTTTATCTCTTAGATACTCTGGTTTTGACATCAAATGTTAAATTCAAAGCAGTTAAAATGTGAAAGTTTATTACCAGGATGAGACAGTTTAGGAGAATAGACACAATCTCACTTAGGGGAAAGAGACAGAGAAATCCCACCCTGTCAGATCCCAAAGTGATTCTCCACCCTTCCATCATTAACACATAAACTCCATCTCACCTGCTCTATAATCATCTCCTCCTGAAGTGACTCTAAACATGCAAACCCCACTGAGATGCTGAACTACAGCCTACCTACCTACCTTCGAATAAAGCCATTTAAGTATGAGCATCTTTAAAATATTTTCAAAATATTCAGGTGAGTAAAATTTGGAGATGGAGGGGATTCTCTCTCTGAGGTATATGATCAAGCAATATCAATGCTAATATAACCAGGACATTTTCAGGAACTCATTATCTTAATGTCTTCATTTTTGGGAAAGCACATCAACACACACAGTAGGTATTTTGAGGCAGGATATAGCAGGTGTAACCTCAGAAATTGCTGATCCTGATTACCTTGATTTTGTACCACAAAGTCTGTGATAGATCACAAGAAAAAAGAGAGGCTTAACAGGCAATCTGACTACACCCATTTGATGTTTTGGTTCAGGTACTAGAGAAAAGCTTTTCTTTGAAATCTACACCACACAAAACTGTGGTCTAGACAGCTCCAAAGATTACTCTTAAATTTTCTACAGACACACCAAATTGCAAGCTGAATGAATTAATAATAATTTTATTAATTTAACTTTCTAAAGTTGACTTTTCATGATTTCCTGAGATGAGATTTGTTTTTTCTAATTTTCTTTGGACTCTTCTTGCCAGGTTTCCTTTTAATTGTTTTCGTTGGGGTTTGTTTTTTTGTTTTTGGTTAGGGTTTTTTGGGGTTTTTATTGAGATGGTAAAAATTTCTTCCAAAGTTTCAAAGGCTTCTTTAAAATTTAATTTATCTTTGTCAATACCTTCTACTGTCTTCCACAGATACCTTTTTCATCACCTCTAATTTCAGGAAGATCCAAACTGTGGGAAGAATAAAACCAAGCCTATACAACAACCTCTTCTTTTCCACTGCCTGCTACAAAGGCATGATTAAAAGCAATTTCTTACCAATGTATACATAAGAGCTGAAATCTCTAACGTGGGTTCAGTTATGCTGGGAAGTACATAGGTTCAGTTATGCCATTTTCTTGTTGCGTTTTATTTCATTTGGGAGATATATGCACTGCAAAAGCAGTATTCACCAATATAAATGAACATACCTTACAAGCACTTTGCTGGTATAGTATCCCTTCTTGGACCATTATTTTCATGCTTTATATGAGGTAAAAAAGCTTTCAAAAACAGATAATAACACAAGTACCACCTAGAGTAAAGAATAGTTTATTGGGCGGGGGGGAATGCATGTGTTAATAACATAGTTCTTTTCCCTTCTTGTAGTTACAATAGAGATTTGAGCACATTTCCTGGAAAAAGAAAAGAGACAGTATGTAAAAGAGCCAAAACACTATTTGAAAATTTCATGCAAGGAGGAAGATATTCCAAATCACGGGAAAAAAAAAAAAAAAAAAAAGGAAAACAGGGGAGGATTCTATAGTTACAGATGTTCAAATGGGTATTTGGGATTGGCACAAACTCAATTCTAAGACAAATAAAGGTAGTGGAGATGAATTCCCTGAATGAAAACAAACAAAGGAAGCTTTTTCCTAAACACTTGCAAGGTGTGCATATATGAAGTGCCACTGGTTGTGTTCAAAAATTAGATTATTCTTAAAAAAAATAATTAAAAAGAAGAGCATTTGATTCCAAACAGAACTTCTTTAACAGATGGATAGGGGAATGGCAGAATAATACAATCCCGTCTGCTGTCTGAGTCCCTGCTGAGAGCTACTTTCAAGCTGATAATACAATTCTATTTGTGGCTAAAATCGTGCTGTACTGGCAATTTAGCTCCTCAGGTTTTTTGCGGGGGGAGAGAGTGAGATTGTTTTGTTTTACCTTTTGATTGTTTTACCTTATTATTATGTATTTCTATGATATAATCTAAAAAGTGTTTAATATCTTGCTTTTTATTTCAAAGTTACTTGTGCTAAGATCTGAATTTGAAAACATATCCTGAAACCCAGTACAGGAAAGGATCTGGGCAAAAGTTTAAGCATGTATTTCCAGGAAAAGCATGATGGGTAAAATGACAGATTAACATTGACTTCAATAGCGGATGTATATATTCTTTAAACAGATATAGGCTTATATATTATCTAAAAAGGACTGAATCACTGTGTTTTAGTGTTTATAGCTTCTTCTTTTTTAAACACATAACAGTTATGCCTGTTAATTTAAAAATAAAGGAAAGCAAAAATAAAAAAATAATGCAGTCACCAATTGACTGATATAAAACAACAGATTTGTTAATTTGTGACTGGGGGAACTGGAGGTTGTATCTTTTGCTGGACATGGATGTGATGTAAATTATATAGTCAAAAGTTGTCCAAACATGATTTAAACTAATGCAATACTCCTGTAAATATGAGAATACAAAGAGAGGGGGGAGAAAGCTTTATTCACTTTTCATGTTGATGTTAAAATAGAAACAGGGTAGACAAAGACACCTTGAACTGAGTTCTGCCAAGGTACAAAGGCATTTAGTGCTCATTTCCTATATATGGATTCAGTCTGGTTCCATGACTACTGCAAGATCAGCATCAATAGTAATTCTAGGTGCAAACTTACACTCATTGGCAAAAGTAGTTTTTTTTTTTTTTTCCATGGACAAGACTTGTAAATGTCAGATGAATTCCAGAGATAGAAACACCACCACATAAAAACTGAATGAGGTCTTTACCATCTCATCAACAACACTGTCTTTTTGCATGAAGGGGCTGACTTACATGGACATGAAAACATGAATGTGATTTCCGGTTGATTGCCCAGAACTTTTTTTACCATAGTAGAAAAAATTCATGTCATATGCTAACTGTTGATTACACAGAAGTAATCCATCACAAGGCATGTGGAATGACTGCCTAGAAACATAGCTGGGTAGAGCTTGACACTGACTGTTAGTTTGTCTCCAGGCTACCCTGTATCACTTTTGCTCTTTTCAGTACATCTCTTTGTCCAAAGGGTTAAGTGTTAATGGAGATTTATGCTGTGATAATGATAAACAATACTGAGGATAACCCAAAACCCCCACGTGAACTCTTGTCATTGACCAGTACACTGAGAAGTCTTCTGACACTTTCATAGCTGTGTGGAAATTTTATTCCTGTTAAGGTATGTGACAGAACTGGTTGACAGCTCAGCCTCTGACAAAACCACTCTATTTTGGAGTACCTTTTATAGCCAAGAACTCATTCAAACTAGTGAGAAAGAATAGCAAAATGCTCATACCTGACTTTCAGGCCAAATGTTCTTCTCTCCTCCCTACCACAAGGAATTCAGGGGTCTGGCATTGCACCACAGAGATTTTGCCTGCCCTTCGTGTGGAGTCCCACATTTTTGTGTTATTTGAGGTTCTCTCAATAGAGTAAATCTATCTTTTTGGCTATCTATATTTGGAAAGGTTTTCATCTACCTCTTTCTTCAAGGAATAGAGAATTTATTACCAAATCATAGATTTTTAAAGCCAGAAGATTTTAATAATCTTTCACAGCTTGGCCTCCTGTGACTGGGCATCTCACAGTTTAAGAGATCCAATTTAAATTTAAATCCCAAGTGACAGGAAATGGTTGCAATACTTAATTAAACTTAAAAGTTTATATCATATTTTTACTTAGAATTTCTGTGACTTCCCCTTCAAAGCCTTTCCTCTTATTAGGTCTCTGTGTGCCTGACATGTAGTAACTTATCGGGATCAGCGTGCAACCATCAACATTCCCACCTTTTCAAACCTCAAGGCCTGTACTAGAGCAAAGACTTTATATTCCACTTGATTCAGATGAATAAGAGAAATCTGCAATTTCTCCTCCAAATGGTTCCCAGAATACCTTGAGTGCACAGGAATATCTGTTGGTTTGTTTGTCTGCTTTTTTTTCATTCCTTTTCCTTCAGAATTAAGAATATTTTGCATTATTAAAAGCTTGGAGTTGCTTCTCTCCAGAGCATAATCCTTACCCTCCATATTCCTTTTTTTTTCTTTTTTTTCCCTTCAAATTCAATAAAGATGAAGAAAAAATAGTGAAAAAAATAATTAAGAGGGAGAGGGATGTGAGGGGTGTTCATCACATACTGGTATTTTTTTAATATTCGATTTGTTTAAATTAGCCCTGAAATAATGCGGTGGGTTAACCTTGGCTGACTGCCAGGTTCCCACCAAACTGCTCATGCATTCCCCCTCACCAAGACAGGGGAAGAGAGTAAGATGAAAAATCTCATGGGTTGAGATAAGAACAGGGAGATTTGCTCACCAGTTACTGTCACAGGCAAATGAGACACAACTTGGGAAGATTAATTTAATTTATTTCCAATTTTAAAAAGAGTAGGATAGTGAGAATATGAAACATATCCAAACTTTCCCTCCACCCTTCCCTTTTTTCCAAGCTCAGCTTCACTCCTGACTCTTCTAGTTTTCCCCCCACCCTAGGTGGACCAGATGGGAATGAAGTGTTGCCTTCAGTTCATAAGTGCTGTCAGCACTTTCTGCTGCTCTTTACTCCTTTTTTTCTGCTCCTTCATGGGATCCTTCCCATAGGATGCAACCCTTCATGAGCTACTCTAACATGAGTACTTCCCACAGGCTGCATTTCTTACTCTTGCTTAAATATGTTATAACAGACACACCACCAGCATCACTGATCTGGCTCTGATTTGGCCGGTGGTGTGTCCACTTTGAAGCTGGCTGAAGCTGACTCTGTCAAACATGGGGACAGCCCCCAATCTCTTCTCTCAGATATCACTCCTGCAGCTCCCCACCCTACCAAAAGCTCCAATATAAACCTAATTCAATTAACAATGCATTACAGATTCAGAAAAAGGTTTCAGTCTGCTTTTTCTGTATTTACATAGGTACTACAAAACAAGGATACTCATACAAAGAGTCATTGACAGAGCAAATAGCTACCCATTCATAATTACATTATTTTAGTTATTAGATTGATTTTGTGTATGTGACATATTAAAATAACTAAGGTTTTCATAACAGTGAACTATCCTGAAGCACTATCACCGTGCAGTCTTCAGTTATGAAGCATGAATTGATTATGATTAAAAACATTGCAAAAGTTAATGGACACCTCTATGAATGGTTTGGTGCACTGTACCAAAGCAATAAAATGGAATTTCCATTCTTCAGAGTTTTTCCAGGGAATCTTCAGCTTTAAAAGTTAATATTCCACTTCCCCAGCACAAGTAGACCTTTGTATCCTCTGCTGGGTTATGTGAAAACGTGGCTGCAGTGAGAGGGAATGTATGTTGTCAGCAAGAAGTCATGCACTTAGACAGACCATTCTTAAAGAATATTAAGCTTATAAGAATTGCAAAGATATTTATTGTTTGCAGAGAATCCAGAATGAATGCATGTTATCTTTTAGAAATAGTAATACATTAAACTCTGATGATAAATTAGACATTGCTCTCAAACTTTAATTATGATAATTTTTTAATACATAAATATGAGATAATTCTCATAGAGTTTGTAAAAAGACATAACAGTACTAGTCTCTAAGGTGGCACCATCTACTCACAATTAGACAAAAACATATTTCTTCTCCTGTGCAGACTTTTGAGAGGCTAAGGCTTGAAAAGGTAAATTTATCCCTAAGTGGTCATGGTGCTCATCCTTATATTGACAGAGTTTCCTGCTCCATTTCCATTCATGCCTTTTTGAAACAAGCTCACAGAGAATAAAGATAAAAGTCACAATATGCTTATGTTAACTCAGCTATGGAAATGACGAAGGTGAAAAGGTGAGAAACATGTAGTATTCTTTCAACATGCCTTTCAATTTGAAGCTTCTCCTCAAAATTATTTATTTTAGTGTTTTATAATTAGGAGCAATTCAAATGGATGGGGACTTTCATATCTTTGGAGGGCCTTTTTGGTTTTTTGGTTTTAATAATTTTGTTTTGATGCCTCCACTTGTTCAGGAGGCAGAGCAGACATCACATCAAAATGAGTGATTTCAAGCAGGCCAGAAAGTGGAAATAGGAAATCTTTAAAACAAAACCCAAAATCTGATTTGAAGTAATGAAGCTCTGAGAAATTTCAAATTGCAACGAGTTTCATACACATCTTAAATGTTTATACTATAATTGTCCAGAATCTTTGAACTTGTACAGCATTTTACTACTTGAATAAAAACAGTGAAGTGGCAATGCACAATATCCAAGTAACTATGCAGGCACCTAAAACATGGGGCAAGAATTTGAATTATGTTTAGGAAAATAGAAAAAAAAGAAAGAAAGATAAAAAAGTGATATAGAGAAACAAAAGAACATTTTAATAAGTAATTACCCTATATAAAAGATCTCAAATATATATTATTAGAATGAAGCAGGTTTAATCTGTAAGATCATTTTTTCTGTTTACTTTGACTCACATAATTCTCTTTGGTTATGATTTGAAGTGACATTGGAAAGCATCAGCATATGTTATAAAACAGTTTATTCTAGAAAGTTATCTTACATCACTTTAACAGCATGTATTATTTTTAAGCAAATAAGATAAAAATGTATCTGGAGCTTAGAGATTAATTATTAATGAAATTATTTTTTAATTGCCAAAGATTCTAAAGAAAATATTTTAAATAAAAGTAGAAGTAAAAATTTCATTTAGTATGCAGATTCACTAACATTTTTAGAAAATGAAAACTGAAGAAATGATGTCTTTCTTCATTAGACTTGGGAAAAAATATTGAAAGTAAACTTATTATAACAAATTCCTGAATGAGCTAGGAAGGGGGGATACCATAAAGAAGGGACTGGAAAAGGGTAAAGTGTTTAAATGTTTTTGCATTTTTAATACAAATTTATTTGATTCTAACACAGAAAAATATAATTTTCAGCATTTTCAATAAAGAAGCTTTTTAATTTTTTTCCTTCTACTATACTAAAAATTCCACATACTCCAAAGCAAAGATTTATTTTGTTCTCTTCACCTCTTCCCTCTTGCCCTTCCCACCCAGTAAAATAATATATTGGTATTCCATTTTTATTTCACCAAGAAAAAGATTTTTCTCTCTTTTTTTTTTTTTCTTCTTCTGTTTTTTCTTCCCCTTTAGGAGGCGAAGGATGACATGTTGGTCCCCAGTGAAGTCAAAAGAAGAATTCCCACTGAATTCAATAAGAACAGAATATCATCCAGAATGCTCATATTCCTGACACCTTTGTACTATATGCACAATAAATTAAAGCTGGTGTCCACCTGTCATTTTGAATTTTCCTGCTTGTCTTTTCCTTTTGGTTCAGAAATTTTTTTTAACCATCTGATTTTTGAGCAATGAGTTTCAGGTATTATGAGAGGGGTGAGACACGGGGATTTTGTATCACTCTATGATGGCCCCTGCCAAGAGATAATGGATTGACATTGACAAATCCCTAAGAGCTGGACCTGACAGTTAACGGATGCTGTGAGATCAGTCTCAGGGAACAGTCTAAGGTTAAGGGGGCAAAAGCAGTGCAAATACTCCACACTTGTCTGATTTTGAGTCTTCCAAACGAAATGTGTTGGAAGTGAGAGGAAGCAAGCCAGCAGTGGCAGAAGGAAAGCAGGGGGAGAAGGGATGGTACAGTGAAATCTTTACATCGAACCCAACACATCAGTCATTGCAGAATTCTTCATGGACTACAGGTAGTGATGATTTATAGGTGGTAAGCTTCAATTTGGGAGGCCATAAGCACATTCTTTGATCTAGACTTCTACAGATTTGTTTCCTATGTACTCAGTAAGTAATAAGTGATTTGCTATTGATTTGTCCACAGGCAGAAGAAAAGTGGATTGGTGCTGTAACCCCAACGTGAATGGGAACTTCAGGAACATTGCTATAGAAGGGGAACTCACACAGACAGAAAAATGTCCAGATACTTTTAATGTGCCAACTCGCTAGCTCCTGAAAATCCTCCAGCTAAAGCTTTGATAGTATCAAACCCTACACAACTGTCTTCACTTCAAATGATAGTGTTCGATCATAGCTAACAAGAGAAATACATGACAAAAGAAAATCCCTTAACAGTCATGACCTGAAATCCCATGCACAGATTCCCAACATACAGTAAGCATTATCTTAAAGAGCTTAAAATGTTGCCAAGAATAAGAACATAAGGTAAAATTCTAATCTATAAGAAATATTTTTCCAGTTATGTAACAGCTTAATTATTTAATTCCACCATTAGTGCAAAACAGTACAAAGCTACCCCCTGTGTTTTGCATCATAAAACTGGATGACCAATTTGTCATTAAGAGAAAGTTTTTGCTCTAGAAAATTTTGCCTTGATTTTTGTTTCTGATTTGTAATGTTATGGACTTACATTCAGAATAATATATGAAAAATAACTAATGCAAAAAAATTGTCTTTACTGCTTCAAGAATGTCTTTCAGCATTCAAACTTAGTTATTCAGATGACAAGCCTATATGAGGTATTGTACCTACCACTCTATGGCCTGACCACACCTACTTATAGTCATAAAATTTAATTACTAAATACATTAATTCATTGGTTGAGCAAATCTCAGGAATTTGCTCTTTGTTTTCTATGAGCATTTTTAAGAAAAAAATTTTCCTAATAAACATTTATCATGGACAGAAGTAAAAAAAAAATTAGTCTTATAAAAAATGACAATATATTACAACTATTCTTGATATTAATTGATTGCATTTAATAATGCCTGAATACAACTGGCAAAGGGAATTGCTTGGACGAAACATAACTGGTAGTAAAACTCCAGCTAACTTCCAGTAGGGATAAGATTTATCCCAATATGAAAGCACAGTATATAAGAATTCTTACCTTTGAGGAATAAAACAAAGGAAAAATCTTAAATCTTTTTTTTTTTTTTTTTTTTTATTGCTTTGGCATGTTTGGCAATTTTTTTGGACTTACTTTGTTTTCTGTATCTTTGAGTTACTTTACAAAACCAAAATCATTTAAACTCTGTTTTAGGCTCAGTTTACTAAAATTTTCCCTGTTTTAGAACAACTTACCTAACAGCAAATAATCAGGCTTTAAGGAGCCAGTTCCTTCACCAATCAATTTTTGATATAATGGTTTGAAACAACAGCAGCAGTATGACATGACTGATAAATTTTTTTGCACTCAAATACTGAGTCTACTCCATTTTGACTAACAGTAGCTTTAGTGAGCTAAGGAACATGAAAGGGTGAGTGTGAGAGCTTAGAAAATTTGCCTCCATGTCTGTACCTCACTTGATAATTTTCTCTTCCAGAAGAATGGAGGAAATTACAATAAAATTGTAGTAAAGAACTTATTTATTTTTTCTGATGACTACAAAACCATGTACAAGTTGAGCTCAACCACTGATGCAACTCTCATGTTTTATGCAATAAAGGAGTCAATCTGTTTCAGGGGTCAAAAGTACCATAAACATGGGACAGGATTTTTGTTTCTGATCTGCAATCACACATTTAAGTGATTGCTACAAGACTGGTGTGTGTGTGTGTGTGTGCCTGTGTGTATGCCTGCACTATCAATTTAATTTCAGACTAATTTTCATATTGCATTATTTGGGGGAGGAGTGTGGAATTTTGTGGGTTTTTTTTCCTCCTGGAGACTGCATAACTGAGTTGGTTATAGTGATGTGATGCATCTCATATGTAACATGTGCATAACATGATATTTAACACTGGCAGAAAAATTCTCAGGGTGAATTAAATAGAGCTTTATATCCCCATTTTGAACCCATATAATTTTATATTACATGGGATTAGAACCCTAGTTTATAAAGATTCTACAGTATATCAATGTGCGTGGTAAACTAAAAGATCATTTAAAAGCACATCCTTCCCTGTTAGTTAAATCAGGTTATTTTATTTTCCTAAATCTAAAATCTTAGGCCACAAGAAATGAAGAAATTCTAAAGAAAAAATGGCAAAAATTTGAGACAAATTGAGACATGAATTTCATGAGTATGTGGGGGGAAGTAGTGAAAAACATTTGTAACGTCTTAACTCGTAAAATTATTTTCAAGGCCAAACTGAACATTAAGAGGAGACATTACGAAAGGTCCTAAAAAGGCATCACTAAGGAGTAGACCTAGATAAAAGACAGTTAATTATGCTCACAGATATTTATTACCTCAAAGTGTCTAAATAAAATGTAGCTTTTAAACTATTATCCAAGCAAAACCAATGATTTTAACTGGTTCTTTTTACTCAGTATTGATATTCTATACAGAAAAACACACATAAGCACAATTTTTTAAAACACACCCAATACCAACAAGCATAATTTTTAAATGTAAAGAATGTCCTGAAAACTCATAATAAATACTCCTTCTCCACTAGTTTGACTTTCTGAGGAGCATAGCCTCAAAACCTGTGTTTCCCAGGAATCATACTGAATATGAATAAAAACCCATTGCTCCTAGTTTTTCAGTGAGGATAAGTGGTGGCGGACATATAAGAAACACACAGCTGAAATGAAAATGCATGGAAAATAACTTTCTCAAGAGTACCTCTCTAATTCTGGAATTGTACAGTGTGAATTTACATATGGAACATGAGAGAAAATTAAAAATGCAGACTGTTATTTAGCAAAACAGAATGGACATTCAAGAAACAATTGAAAAATGCATGTTTACATTTAGCATTTTACTTAAAAGGAAATCTATATAAATTTATATTGTTTGTTCTTTGCTTTTCTCTGATAGTTAGAAAACAGCTGTTCTATTGCTTTGGACTTTGACTGGCTAGATTGCAAGGCTCAATAATCTGTCTCAGCTCAGGGTTAAGTGATGGAATTCATTTAAATGCCCCAGAAGTAATCATCCACAAAGAGTACATTATTTCTTTTTTATGAATTTTCAAACCTAATACTGATGGGTGGCATGCAATTAAACCTGATCAATATGTAATTTAGGTGGGCTGACATGTTTTCAAATTCTCAGAATATAGATTCTTTCAATATTGCAAGAGCTTAGTGAAATACTCAGCCCTTATGAAACAACCAAAGCAGTTTAGTACAGTAAAACAACAAAATATGCCTGTTCCAAAGACAAATGGGGAAGAAATTAAAGTTACAGACACTACTTTCCACAGAAATAAGTAAGAAAAGGAGGCCTTTATTAACAGGTTCAAAACAACTATTTTGATAGAAATTAACACATATATGTAAATGTTTATGTACTGCACTAAATAACGCTGGGGGATTAATTTCTTTAACAGGGTGTTTAAATGGCTCTGAGAGAACTGAGTTATGGTAACAGTCAGTTATGTATCACAAATGTTGCTTCTGAAAGACTATATTAGCAAAATATTAAAGAAAAATTTGTTTGTTTTTAAAAAATCTGGTTTACCATAATGATCCTTTGTGTCAAGCTAATAAACAAGGCAAAGTACATTGCTTTGTGACCCTAAAGATCACCAGTGACAGCCTCTAGTATTACTAATTACCTTGCTGTCATTTACACAATAAGAATTACACTTGACTTCTTATAATCTTACATGGACCAATTTTAAAATTTATGCCTGAGGTTCTAGTCTGCTTCCTCTCCTATTTGCACAGACAGCACCCACATTGCTTTCCAGAAAAAAACAAAAAAATGTAATCATACATTACTCTCTAGAAAGCAATATTTGAAAAAGCAAGGAAATTTTTAAATCTTTTTGATATTTAACTTATTTACAATTTTGAAACTAGTTTTAGATAACAAGGAAACACTGAATTGTCTGTTTTCTCTAACTGTGATGCTTTTTATCACATATAGACTCCATTTTCCAGATATCTGTGTTCAGCTTTTGTTTATGACTCTTAGCTTTATTTGTACCTTACATCATTACACAACTTCTATAAATGCTGAAGATGCATTGGATATTGCACACTTATAAAGCACAAATTCGAGTATCCCATAGGATAAATTTTCAGATTCTCAAAGACTCTGCCAAAACCTGTTTTCTGTTTTAAGAGTTTTGGAAATCATCTCCTTGGATTTATCCCATATGAAAATATATCACTCATTCCCCTGTGAAGTTGGAGAGATGGCTTTAAGTAGTGGCAGAATTTTGAAATCCTTTTCTCATTAAGTGGGAAAAGACTGGGAGAAAGTAGGTTCCTGATTTTTTTCATAGCTATATGGGTGTAAATCTGCTATAAGCCTGTTAGCTCCACTTATTCTGGATTTTTGGAATGTAATTGTAGGTAGATCTAATGAGTGCACACAGACTTCTGCTCCCCATTGCACACTCAGAAACTCTGGTGCCCATCTGCACAGGCCAGCTTAATCCTGCAGAAAGCGACTGTAGCCTTGAAGTGTGGTGAGCCAAAAAAAAAAAAAAAGTCATTATTATTTTAGTTCAGCTGAACAGAAGACTGTTTTTTCTATGGAAAAGGAGTCAGTATCACTAACCCAGGATGAAGAAGTTCAGAAAAAAAGCAAGAGGAGCTTACTACAAAAATAAATAAAAACCTGCAATTGTTCTACTGCACAGTTTGGGTAACTGCTGAATAGATAACATTTGTATGTCTGACTTCTGCAACTTTTTTGTATTCTGTTCATGACTGGATTTCAGTGAGTGTCAAAATCAAGGAATTAAATATCACTAAAAATACTCCAATATTTTGTGAAAATACAGTAGAATTATTTTAAAAGTGCACCTCCTAGGTGCCAAATAGGAAACTAAGAAGTAGCAGTTACAATACAAATTGAAAACAGAAATATATTCATTTTCACTAGGGAAGAGCACTTTAGAATCAAGCAGCTTTATAAAAAATGCATTAAGGATTTTCAACATCATGCTAAAAGCTGTAGGCTTAAATAGAAAACATTCATTAAAAATTTCTACAGAAAGCAATAGGTTACTATCCCATCTGCAGAAAAGTGTTTCATTTGCAAATTAATAAGCTTTGATAATAGCTACAGCTGATTGGATTTATACATGAGCTTTTTCGACTGTTTACCATTAAACTCCAGAAAATCTTTTACAAGGATTTATTCCTCCTTTTAGCAAATATGAATTTGGTATCATAGCACTGCACAACAGGGGCTCTAGCCCAAGCCCCAATGAATTATGGCGTGCTTCCAGCCTCCCCCAAAATCCATGGAAGCTGGAGGAATGCAGATGCCACATGGAGCCCAGAAGAATCTGGCCCACTCCTGCCTTTAACAAAATGCTAATCGAGTACCTTCAATGTGTCATTTTGAAATGCCGGAAGTGATATGAAGGGGAAGACATTCGCTGAGCTATTTGCTGGTTACTGGGACAGAAATGACAAAGGATTCTGTCCGTTAGTTTTTCAATACAGTGTTCAATAGCAGTGGGAAATTGATGGTGTAACAGTGGCATCACATTGGGGAAACTTATGATGCGGACAATAGCACTTCCAATAAAAGGGCTTTTGATTTTCTGTGTGTCAAACTGTTTTAATATTAGGGCATTTCTAGGTCAATGAAGGGTTAATGTAGCACCATAAATCATATCCAAACAAGAACCCTGTAACTGCCTATGTCAAAGAGCTATTTTGCTAAGGTCAAAAAAGCATTAAGAGAAGAAAAAGAAAAACACACACAAAAGTAGGTTGCAAAAGCAATGCAGAGCCACATCTATTCCACTGCCCCAAAACTGACATTGACACAGCATACTAAAGAGAGTGAATAATAGGTGAATTAGAAATTAATGATTCCTCTGCTATGTAAATGGCAATTAAAGGACATGCCATGCTGCAGGCTCTGTCCTAAAACTCCTCTCCATTTGTTTGGATTGAAATTCATAGCATATGTAAATGCAGCAATGAGACTTTGTATGTGACTACCGAAAGCCAGAAATCTGGACACAATTTCAACAGATACGTTATTAAATTTATATTTACAAATTCACCTTGGAAACAGAATTTAAGGGGAGGAAAAAAGTGTTATTTAGCTGATTTCTTGGTATGAGTAAATAATGGCTGCACAGAGTAACACATTATACCTTCAACACAGCACAGTAGCAAAACTCAATAATTTACATTGATTATAATCCTACCCATCAAAGTGTTCCTTTAACAAAGCAACACAGTAGCTGCTATTTGTAAGTGCCTTCTGTCCTGAAAGGTGCTAGAAAGAAGAGTTTCCTTTCATGGTGTCAAGGTGTTAAGTTTTTATCTCATAAAACATCCTTTTATCTCCATTACATGTAAGTGCAATTAATAAAATGACAAATTCAATAAAGAATAGAGGAGTTGTGGTAAAGGAATGGGTCTGTTTTGTTCGTGCTGTTAGTTTAGCATGGCTACATCTATCACATAAGGTACAGAGAAAAGGCTTTTGGAGCCAAGGAATCCTTTAGGGGGATTGTCAAACAGGGGAAGATCACAGTCCAGTACTGTTTTACCAGTGAACTAGTGAGATCTACTCAAAATAAAAACTCCAGTACAGCTTTGGGAGTTACTGTACCTTGCAGTCAGTCTAAGAAAAGAATGATTCAGAACTGGGTAAACTTCGACACATTTGTCATTTAAAATCTGCAAATTCCTGCAATATTCTGTGCTAGCATGTGAAACAAATGGGCTTCAGGGAGGGAAAGCTGCATTGACAAACTCAGCAAAGAGCAATTTTCTGTCATTTAATGAAGGATGGAGGGAGGCCTTGATAAAGTACCCACTCATTACAAGTTTGTTTTTGTACGTGTGTCTGTGTGTGAAACAGAGAGAATGTGTGTGTGTTGATGAAAGGGTAATCTCACTAGTTCAATCTTCTCAGACAAGTTGGACTTGCTAAAAGCACTCTATTTTCTTGTAAATTCAGCTAGGCACACTTTCACATACATAATATCTGCATGCTGGCATTTTCTTTTTGCTAAAAGATGCATAATGTTTATCCCTGCTTATATGTTGTCTTTTTTTATCTAAAATGCAAATTTTGATTGACCAAGCGTTTTTCCCCCATAGCATATATGAAACATTATAAAAATGAGGGGTGGGGGGTGGCAGGGGGGAGAGTTATACTCCTGTGCATATTGCATATAAAGCAGTCAAATTCTTGTGTATTATGGTCAACTTTCTGAAGCAGGTAAGTCTGTGCTGCATATAATTCTCTATAACCCCTGAAAACAAGGCAATTACCTGCTCTCATCCTCTGCCTAATAATGAAAGCAGAATAAGTAAACTTTTCACTACTGTCATGAATTCAGCTTAGTTGTTTAGTATATCTGTAGGAAGGCCATGGCCTTAACTTGAAAGAAATTAGCAAAGCATGTATTAGGAAATAATCATAAATTGAGTGGGTGCACATTCTCTCCTAGAAACCTGTAGTCTTTCAAAGACTTATTACAGCTTCAAGTCAGTGAAACAATGTTCATAAAGTTGAGGACACGAAGCCATTGCAGACTGAGAGATTTGGTACTCAATCGGCTACAACTCAAATATATCATTCAATGTATTGCTGGCTGGTTCTAAAATAAAACAGTTTTTATATTTTGCCTTTATATATAATAAAGGACTGCATCACTAACAAATTATTTCAGAAGCTTCCCAATTAAAACATAAATCTTCAATTCCCTTTTTATTCTTTTGAGTGAATGTCATCCCTTAGGTTTGGAGCAAAACATAATTAACTATTTGTGCAACCAAAATTAAAAGAGGATAGGTGCGACTGGAACCTCTGCTCAGATTTTAAGATAATTGATAAGCACCCCAAGGAGCAATCCTAAGCCTCTCTGGTCAAGGTCCTGATTTTGCTAAAGACAGCGAGGCAGATCCACAGAAGGTAAATTTTCTCATGGAATTCAGTGAAAACTTGTGTCAGCTGGAATCATGGTATACATATTGTTTTATCTTACAGAGTGGTGACTAGATTTACTTTAGTTGTTTTACATCAGAAAATACTTTTGATTAGTAAACAAACACCAGCCTGCTAACATCATGAACCATATACTTATACATAGACAGAGGCAGTTTTTAAGGAGTCATGATGGCTTCTTATGCTGTATTAGGAAAAAAATATCAAACCAAAAACAAAACTAAAACCAAACATCATCAAAAACCCCCAAACCAAACACATAAAATAAGACTGGTAACAGCAGAACAATTGCAGTTTGTAATTCTAAGATTTCACAGCATTAGAATCAATACAATTGTATCAGAAAATTATAATTTCAGGACAATTGCTACTTTTTTCCTGTTTGTTTCTATAATTTTTACATGCACACTTGTAATTATAAAATCATAACATGTGCATGTTTATTCCATACTTCACCTCTCTTCTACTCCCCTTTTTCTTCTCTATTGATAGTAAAAAAAGCATCTGACCCATTTTATATAATGTTTGGTTGGTATTGTAAAACTGAAATATGAACAGTATTTCTCTCCCCACATATGGGAACTGATTACTAAATAATAATTTGTTTGACGGCTTAAACATAGAACATCAAAACTTATTAAGAGAGTACACATTGTGGTGTATTCCTGTTAGAATAATAAGATTTCATATTAGTGCTCTAAAGCTGTATAGTACTTTATTATACAATCTGCATTTTTATATCTACACTGCTATTTAAATAGCTAGCAAATTATTTCAAAATATCATTGCAAGCATATGTCTCTGAATTTAAATGGTAAGCCTTATCAAGAGAAGTTACCTTAGATACCTAGTTCAAGCAATGTGCAAAATAAAGTTTTCTAAAGTCTTTAATGTGTAGACCCTAATGTGTTTCAGTCAGGAGTGTTCAAATATTTTTGAGACGAAAAAAATTAGTGGTTTTTAATCAAAGCAGCCCATAGGTTTGATACCGAAGCACTGCAGTAAATATAGCACTCCAGCTGTTACCAGTTCCCAAAACCGAGAGCAAGTGATACACATTCTGGGTCTGATTCAGCAATTGTAGTGCAGTCATAAATCTGCTTTTGCTGGACAGGTACATCAAACTTGCAACTACTTTGTATTTAATGACATGTCTGGTCCATACAGAAATCTGATCGTTTCCTCAAATTTTATGTCAGTGAGACATTTTTTTCCCTATTGTACCTGTGCCATACCTAGGTGTGGATTAATTCTAGAACTCTTGTCCTGAGACAAGACAAGATAACACATTCTAACTGGCATTTTAGTTTTTGGGCAAATGCAAGGTTTCACAGCACAGCTATTGAGACTGAGAAAGCTTATTGGAAGTTTCAAGTGAATATAGAAATAAAGTGAAGAAAATAAATCTACCAAAACAAAATAATGAAACTAAAACCAACCAACAAAACAAGCAAACAAACAAACAAAAAAAAAAGACAAAAAAAGTACTAAATAACCCTACACCAAAAAGAAACCACCCACCATATCAGATCTCAGTCCTCACAGACCCCTGTCTAATTATGTCTACCTAGATAAAATTCACCTTTGCATGAATATCACCAGTTTTTACACACAGCCTCATTCGGATACTTGCACAGGATTATTGCCTCAGTGAGCAGCCAGGATACATCCTAGGAGTGCATTAGTGCTGTACACCCTCCTTGAAGACAACATGGAGAATCATCACCTCTCTGAAGTACTGGGTGATGCTTTAATGATTGAAACAAGAGACACTTCAAATAAAGAGCAACCTCAGCTCATCATGCACAACACTGAAACTAAAAAGTAAGCCCCTAAATTTACCACTGTTTTGCTGGAAGTACCTTGCTACACCTATTCCAAAAACTTTTTTTTTTCCTGAGGCATATCCTGGTTTGCTGAGTTGGAATGAAAACCTACAATAAACCCAAAGAATTAATAACACAATTTACTCAAGTACTCTGAAAACTCAGGAAATATACTTAACGACAGAAAATTTGCAGCAGATTCCTAACCTTAAGCAATCTTCCAAGGAATCCTTGATTCCTGTTTTTTAACACTGGCTGAATAATCATGACCTAAATAGGGCATAGGAAAAAAAAAAAAAAAAAAAAAAAAAAGAGGATGTGTTTACATGGTCCTTTAAATGAAAGTACCTATTTCTGAAAGATTATATGGATGTTGGCAGAGGTTGGTCAGTTCAGAATCACACAGGCCATAAGATAAGTCTTGGTAAGTAAGAATCATTTCCATCTCAAATCTGGATCAGCCTGGCAAAAGATTCATGCAGGTTTAGTTAAATTTTTCCTCACTAGCCATGGTTAATTAGATCATACCAGATACTGGGAAGTGAAAAATAGTGAGATGTATGGTCAAAATCCCCTTCTTCCAAAAATCCTAACCACCAATTTTTTTGGCTTTACATCAACCAGATAGGAAAACTCATAAAATTCCCGGTTAAACTCAGTATAACTGCTTCTTTTCACAACTTCAAATGATACAAAACAGTACAATAATCCAGGGGACTTTTTTCTAGATCCATGAGCAAAGTTTCCTCTTACTTACACTAATATACTTTAAATTGCTTTGCAATGGTGTCTATATCTGGAGAACAATTCTCATGTTCCACCTTTTAGATATGTAAGCAGCAATAGAACATAAAAACTGCCCAAATACCTCAAAAAGATTACTGATATTTGGATAATTGCCATATAATTTTTCTTTTGAATACTGCTTCAAAACATTTTTTTTTCTCTAAAACTTACTTCCAAAAGCTCTTTCTCCATTTAAAATGGGAAATCAGATTTGCAGAACTGAAAATAAATGTTACTGCTTCTGTGCCTGTATAAATACCAGCCTAATCAGAATACAGTATATTATTGGATTTTTAATTTTCTTTTGAAAAGACCAAGCTATGTTAAGCAGCCTTTAGCAAGCTGTCACAGATGAGACCAATAAGCACATCCTGACTTAACACACATCAGGGGTTGCCAAGGATACACTGTCAGGGGACTAGGGTCAGGAGTCAAACTGACCAATATTGAGTAAATTACATTGGTTCGAATGATTCCCCCTGAGCTAGTAATGATATGGCATGCACATAGTTTTGCTCTGCAGACTGATAAATACTGCATTTGAAGGCTAAACAAGGAACAAAGCATGGAAAAATGATTCTCTATAGACTGTCATAAACATTCATCCACATCACTCTGAGATTAAAAAATACCATCATTGAAATTATCAGTATTCTTTTCCTGAAGAAATGCAACAAAAGGACTAAGGATTTCACTACAAAAAAAGCAAAACAAGCAATAAACTAAAATAAGGCAAAAGGGCAATATATGCAAAGATGAGCAGGAAATTCTTCATATTTTGCACCTTGTACAGTC
Source organism: Pardalotus punctatus (assembly GCA_013400915.1). Lineage (NCBI taxonomy): Eukaryota > Metazoa > Chordata > Aves > Passeriformes > Pardalotidae > Pardalotus > Pardalotus punctatus. Next base: position 286,629 of record VZTX01000314.1, on the reverse strand, counting down.
CTTTATTGATATGAAAAGTATTACAAAATCTTTACCAAATAGAACTGTGCATAACATATTTCAATAGCACAATGAACTTCCTTATTCCCCACATACTTAATAATGATTTTTTTTCCAGTTGCGACTCATCTGAAAGAAATAGGAAAAGCTTACAGGTGCTGTCTAATACCTGAATTCTACTAAAACAACTTATGACAAATTCACTGTGAAACAAATGAACTACACTGGAGTAACTTGAGGCAAAGTCTATTGGGAGCTGAAAGCACAAGTATAGAAAGAATCTGTTGCTGACCAGCCAACATATCACACAAGAGTCTTCCCTAAATTCTCTGAGTCCCAGTGAGAAACTACCTTTGTAAGATCAGCAAAGCTCAAATTTACATTTATAACATGTTTGCAAACACGACACACTTCAGAATTTTTAATGTTATTTATTTTCTCATTGCTTATATTGCCTTGCCTCTTTTATAAATTCTTCTAAATATGTCAAGTATTGGGGAGAAGTATTTGACTTCTTTATTTTCATTCCTTTAGTCTACATTTTTCTTTCATGATCGTAATTTCTATCCTTTCTACATTTCAGTTTGTTTTTTTCTATTATTAGCTGAATACTTTTTTCAAAGCCCCATTTATTATATTTTATTCTTTAAGCTATTCCTTTCTTTCTCCATAATGCATTTTCCCCTCCCTGATCTTTGCTACCAGTGAACACAGACAGCAAATCATTTTTCCACCTTCCACGTCTGTGTCTCCAAACTAACAAATTTAGCATCTTTCAAAACAAGGTACTTTATGTTCTGTCAACAATGCTTTAAAAATTGCTCTGGTCTTCTGTATGATGGTTTTTGTCACCAGTGGTTATATAATATTTGCATATACATGCACATATCATTGTTTGTTACCAAACACTCGGTACCATGTTGAGAACAGATTTCTCCATTAACCTCCTGTCAGAAAATAACATAACCTCTTTTTTTTCACAAATGCAAACTGTTTCAGATCCTGTCTCTCTTTTTCTGTCACTGTTTGGGTGCTGTGCTTTGAAGATAAACTTTACTGAAGAAACAGAAAAAAGCAGCTGCTGCTCTCAAGACTTACTCTGTGTTCCTTGTTGTATAACAATAGTCACAAACACTTTGAGCAAAGCTTACTGAACCGCCACACAACCACCCATCCCTCTCTGATTTGATCTGTACATCTCTTAAGCAAAGAAGGAAAACACTGAAAGTTTCCTCATGGACAGAGTGAGACTTGGTCCATCTACTTTCATCATGCAGGTGTGGTTTCTTGGCCTCAGTGAAACCAATCTACCAATCTATCCAAAACCCTTCTGGGGAGGAAAGGAAGGAGTAGCAATGGATAACTTGTTGTGGAGGAAAACCTTCCATTACACCAGACTGGATGAGACAGGTCCTTGAGGTGAAAGAGCTGTGGAGAAGGACCTGCAGAGACAAGCACCACAGAAATTACCCAGGAGTTCCTATTGGACACACACTTGGAAGTGTTCAAGCCCAGCTGGGATGGGGCCCTGAGCAACCTGGTCTAGTTGGAAGGTCCCCTGTCCATGGCAGGGGCATTGGAACTAGATGGTCTTTAAGGTTCCTTCCAACCCAAGCCATTCTATAATTCCATTGTCAGCTACTCCACTCTTTTTGGTGCTTCCACCAGCAGAGTGGAGAAGGTATTTTGTGAAGCAGCGCAAGGAGGTGCCATCTCTCTGCTGAGCAGTGGCTGCTTACTCCTAGATCTGAGAAATGATCCAATTTGTGTGGCAGAAGAAAGCAACAGACACTGCTTTTTGGCTGATGTGAAAGTCCAGAACTTGAGTTCTCTGGCTGCTCTGGGCAGATTTCCAGAGTGCACTAAAATGTAATTCTTAATTAAGTCAATTCTTTCAAAAATAGGCAAACCCAATTTAGTCCCTTTTCTAGGAAAAATCTATTCTCCTTGAATTTTTCTTTTCAGGCCTGTCCCAAAATAAAAGCATAAAAAATATAATCATTACACATTCAGGGATGGGAAGTTTGATGATGTGATAGGGCAAACTAGTTGGTATCTTCTGAAATACCTGTGCACTACATTCTATAGGCCGTGAGATTACGGAGAAATAAATACTACACCAAATCCTACTTAGTTCAGTGTTTCAGGAGTGCCATCACAGACCTACATAGGAAAGTATCTTTGGTTCCTCTTCTGCTGGACCAGTTGTGCAAGTGAGAAAGTGTATTGCCTAGAGAAGGGCATCTTATATTGCTTCAGGAGCTGAGCTCTGACTGATTATTTTAAGTACACTTGTTTCAGTCACATAAGTTCCACGTCCTACACTGATTACGTTGTAATTTCACTGTTGGTATCAATAGAGATGGTGACTTATGAGTGCAGTACTAAACTTATTCCACAGCAAATAATGACTGAGATGATTAATAAATCACAGCTCCATTTATATAAAGAGGGCTAATTCTTTATAAAGCTCACTACTTAAACTACAATTAGTTTATTCACGCTTTGGCAGCAGAATATATTTTTCTGAGAATCACAGAAAGGTCTTTGCTCAAGATTTTAAATTGTTGCAAAAAACTCCCTTTGCACTTCCAATCTTGCTCCACTGTTCTTTGGGAATGCACAGCTCATTTTCATGGATAATGATACAAAGGTTTCATTTCTCAAAAAAAGGAGCAAAAGAAAGAAGACTGAAGGGAGCATTGAAGAGTTTCTCTATTCACATGTCTTCAATTTGATGAGAGCTTTGTTTTGCTAGAGGCACCCTCTAGAAGTTAATTCAGTTAATTTGAAGGACCAAAGTGAGCAAATAGTTGCTGCTGACAGAAAAACAGTATAAAAAATGATATGGTACATTCATATGTGCTGTATGCATATATCAATTTCTTATCACCTACCCCTTTCAAAAAAATAATTTAAGTTGCCTAGCACTTTTTCTGCTCATTTACTATGGAAATGTCTACACACACAATCAGTTTGATTTTATTCAGTACCCATGCATCTGTATCCTTGGTCAGAAAGACTAACTAGAATAACTAACCACTCCCTATTTTAAAAAGAGAGTACAAATCAAACATAAATCAAAATGGAAATAATTTATTAGTTTGCCTAAGTCTATAGAGACTGCAGGAAGAACAAAACATTAGAAATATGTTGTCTTTCCAGTTTATCCTTCTGCTGAAATATCAAAATCCATCTTCCATCTTCCCATTTTCTCCAATTAAAACAAAAAACCAACCAAAAAAACTATATATCCAAATACGATATTTTTTAAATATTATTCTTGATCAAATTTTATAAAAGTTATTAAAGATAGTATTTCACAAATTTGATCCTTACAAAGTAAAAAGTCAATGTTAGTTAATAAATGACAGTATTTTCAAACTACTGCAACCAACTTAGGTAGCTTTGTTAGTTGTTTAAGAGCCCAATTTAAAAAAAAATCATTCACTGTAAAGGAGAATTATGTTTAACAGCTTCTTACTGTATTACCAAAACCAGTGGAATCTTCTAAAATCTCCCAATTTAAGGCCTCATTAGCTTATGTAATAACTTGCATGGTGAATTCACAATGTTGTAGTTAAAGGTCAACAGGCATTTAGCACAATTGTTTAAAAAACATTCTTTAAGAAGCAATGCTCTCCACTACATAGTTAGAGTTAACTTGGGTGTTGCAGTCAAAGTAGATATTCAAACTGATTTTTTATATAAGCAATTACTATCTAAAATTATGTACGCTTGAATTTCAGAAAAAAATCATCTTGGATTTTACAAGTAAATTGATGAGTTTAAGTTAAAATACCTTAAAAAATTATCTTTCCAAGATATACAGCTCTTATTTCTTCAGACGGCCAAAATCATTAAACAGTACAGAATTATCAAAATTCACACATACCAAGAATTTTCAAGGTGCTGACCATTTTACCCATTGATTTTGTAAGAAAATGTCATCTTTTGACACACTGGCTAAGTGAAATGAAAATGGGCATGGGAAACTTTGCAAGGAAAAAGAAATAGCAAAGAAAAACAGGGGAACAAGATGCTGTGGATACGTGAAAGGCAAGCTGAGTGAAGAAACCTGGGTTCATGTTTCTCATTTGTCTCTCTGCTTTTTAGCATTGTTCTGGCAATAAAACAGAAGTAAAAACAATTTAGGTGGCTGATATGCTTTGTTTCTTGAGGATAATCCAGAGAGGAACAGGACAGATAGAACCTCAGTGGTTGCTGAGGCAACTATGTCACCAATTTTGCATGTTCAAAACAACATTATTGTAGATAAATTAACTTAATGAGGAAAGAATATTAATATTTCCTCTTAAATGTCACTTATGAAACCATTTCAGGAATGCCATGTCCAGAGCAGTTTCCCCAGCTGATGAAAGACACTGGTGTATAATAATTGCAATGTACATTCACTCTGACAAGGACAAAGAAGGCACTGTTCAGCCCAGCTCTGTAGTCCAAATATTTTTATCCTGGAATAAAGACTTAATAATGAAAATACCTTAATGAATCTATAAATTTCCAGAAATTACCTACCAAATAATTTTTAATCATGAAAAAAAGAAATATTTAGCAAGTAAATAATTTCCTATTTATTGTCAGCTATGCTGAATAGGCCTCTTTAAAATTAAGAAGAGAAGACTTTAAAGCTGTCAGATCTTAAATAAATTTTAAAAAAAATTGGGTTCTTTATTATTTATGAAGAGAAGAACAATTTCAAAACCAAAAGTCATTCTATTTTTTAAAAATTCCCCTGAAAATAATTGATAACATCTATCCATTTTAATATCTTGATTACGCTTACATTTTATCACATCAGTACATCTGGAAAGGAATATTATAACCACAAGATTTAATGATGCCTAGAATGTAACACATTTGATGTTGTCGTGTAACATTATGGCTTATATGTATTTTATATTTATATTTATATTTATATTTATATTTATATATCCTAAATGGTCCATTCTGCATTCTGCTATAAGCATAGCCCATGAGAGTGTTAGAATCTAACGCAGGATGGCTACACATTAGGAGGACATTGGGTAGGTCTCTGTTAATGTTTTCGTTTGGAAGGGCATTCTGAAGTTAATCTCTCGACTGGCTTCTGTTACTGTGCTTTGGTTTGCATAGTGGGCTAGTTAAAATGTGTGACTGGGTTCTTTTCTCATGAAACTCAAGTAAACTATATTTTGTGTTCTGTGAATTCAGTTCACATGACAAGATTAAAACTAATCCAAAATTATCTCATCAAAATTAATATCAGGTCTTCATTGATGGTTGCTTCTTTCTACACACAGATTCACTTCTTTTTGCACTGTCTTCTGTAGAGACAACTTTAAAGATGTGGGACCTTTTGCAAGTTTCCTCTCCTGACCCTGCTTTGGAATTTGTATGTAGACCAAACTGCCCTTGTCCAAATGTATCATACTTGTACCCTCACATGATGTCTCTAGCTAAAGTAGTTGTTTGTCTTTTTCTACACTGATTTATATGTTCCTACAATTTTTCTTGTCTGAATGATGAACTTAATATTTCAATTAAAGATGTGTAGCTATTCACTTTTCTATAAAGAAGAATCCTTCAGAGGACAGTAATTCAGTAAAAGGCTCTGAACATGGACTCTATCCTGTTGCAGGTAGTAAATAATCTTCAGACAACAGGGGAGGTGCCTTTGTGAAGGAAGATATAGAAAAAAAATTCTACCAGTTTCTACAGGAAATGGTAACATCCATACCTTGGGTTGTCCATAATCTCACCTTAATTGCTCTGCTAATGAACTGTAATACTTAGTCTGGCTCAAGTCAGGCTAGCCACTCTGTTGTGATGCTAAGGCTGAAATTTCATGTGCCAAAAGCACGCCCAGGAAATATTTCCAATATTGATAGTCACAAAGTTGGGTGTGCCAAAAACACCCACACACTGCTTGGTCACATACATTTATAGTAATTCTGCAAAACAACCTAGTACAGACTGGATCTGACTGTAAACTGCATCACTATGGCTTGGATTTAACGTGGTATTCCAGGAAAGCACTTAAGCAGATTCTCATGGCTGACTTACATTAATGAGACTTAATTACATGCATAACATACATCCTGTAATGCTTTCTCAAAGAAGGCTTTATATCACAATGATGGCATTTTAGTGCCTTACTCTTCCCATAATGTCCAAAACTCACAGTGTTGATATGTATAGTTTCCTTGTAGTGTTCTTAAATTTTTTCAGGTTTTTTAAGGAGTTACCCTTGATTATTATCTTCTATTAGTCCTGAATATTTTGATATGTTATGACTTACTCACAGAAGCTTATTTTTTATGTTTTCTTAGACTCATAAAGACCTTTTTTTCAGGATTTCAGCAGAACTTAGATTATAAAGTTATAAAAATAAAGCAGGTAATATTTAATTTACTGTATATAAGAACTATTTCATTCTGAATTAAAAAAAAAAACCAGGAAAGTCAGACAAAACAAACGAACCTACCTTGCTTTAGGATTTCATAGTTAGGGACACATCATGATCAGAGTAATTTGGAAGACTATGAGAATCTGTATAAAACACTTAAAAAAATATCTACAGTCTGTAAGAACCAGTTCAACCTGAGAGCTTGATGGTGCCCCCTTTTTTCTCAGTTGAAAGCAACCTTTTCATGTTATTTCAGAAGGGATATTTTTTGATGGGGAAAAATAAAACAAACCCAAAACCAACATTCTGGCAAGAAAAATAATTAAAATATATCATGCTTAAAGTAGGTTCTGTCAGTTGCTATATATGTGTTTATGTAATTACCTTGTGTTGTGGGATTTTTCAGGTATCATTTTCTTTTTATATACAGACACACAGCTTCTTGCTAAATTGGGAGAAGCTTTGTAATCTTCCATATAATGCCTGTGTTTTTTCTCCTCACAGTTGGGCAAGCTATTAATTTCTTGAGTAAAAGGGATATTACAGATGCTTGGCAGAGAGACATCTCAGCAGCAGGCAAAAAACGAACACTTGCCTAAAAAAGTGTCAAAACGTGGATGTGCCTCCAATAATTTAAAAAATAGAAGGTGATAAGTTGAAAATGTCAGGTAATTGGCAGACAGATAGAAAGTTAAACTGTGTCCTCAGTGAAGAAAATTAACCAGCAGCTGCCAGCAGAGGCCCCAAGGTCATCTGAATGTCAGAACCAAGTAAGGGCCAATCATTCAGAAGGGGTTCGCTGCTGATATTTGCCCTCCCTGGTCATTTTCAGATCTCTCAGGAACTGCCCTGAACTACTGCCAACATGTGTTCATTTTTAAAAATTACATAGATTGTGATTTATTACCCATCACGCTACAAAAATCCATTGTGAATTAAATCAGCCCTTTGTTTAAATTGCTCCTCTGCAATACATATCATATCATCATAAATGACATTGAAGTTATAATCTACAGTAGTCTGCTTCAGCCACTGATAAGGCTCCACCAAGGGACGATCAATACTTACTATTCATTTTTGAAATTATCTTCACATTGATCCCTGAACAAGCGCCAGCAACACAGAGGCACAGTGGCTTTAATACAATAATTATATAAAGGTTTACAGGCTCATCCTCCCAGCCAATAAAAGCTGTCAGCTGGCAGGGACAGTTACAATCCCATAATCCATCAAAATGCTGTTCTCTGACCTATGGGCTTCTGGGCTTTCGGCAAACCTCGATAAACATGCTTATAGAGGAGAGAATAGCAACAAACACGAGCAAGGAAAAGCTTCAGATTCATATTACCGATTACAAAAACATATCTCTTATAGCATATCACCCTTTTTATCAGAGCAACAAAGAGGTGCATTTTTATTGTAATTCACCCAAGAGTGAATGACCAGATGTACACTATATTCTTGCACAAATTCAGCCTCTTCTTTCAGCAGGTGCCTTTGGATCATGATGTCGACTGTAATGAAGTAAGCTCATGGAACTGGTCTAGGATATGGCTAATTTAGAGAGGAATAGCTATGCACTCTATACACAGGAAAACAAGACTGCTAAAAGTCTGAAAGTAAAATACTGAGGCCTAAGTATAAAAGGAAGCTACCATCCAGGGGCAAATGAAAATCCGGATTAAGTGGATTGTGAATGACACTGTAGTATTCAGCCAAGATGCCAAGCTATCTTTTTTTGTACGTGTGAATTTGTATTTTCACACAGATGGGGCTAAACAAATCGGTTTATTTATTAGTTGAGCTACAGAAGTTTGAATTTTGCATATCAATTGAAGCTGTATAAAGGAGGGGAACAGTTATTCAATAAGCGAAGTGTGGTGAAACTGTAAAGATTTACTCCAGCTATATACTTTCCAATCCCAGAATTTAAAAAGAAAAAAAAAAAGGATAACATGATTTTGAGGCAGAAAGTTTGAGGAAAAAGAAGACAGAGGAGAAAATTAAAGATATGGAACAAATAAATAAACAAACAAAGAAAAAGAGAGAGCAAATAACATGAACTGGTACAATGCTGGAATACTTAATGATGTATAACGTCAACACTGCTTCTTGTATTATTGTCTGCCACATCATTTATACCCCTCCTCCTTTACTGATCCCATTGTCAACTTCACAGTATTATCATGTACACAAGAAGCACAGAACCTGACTGGGATGAGCAGGCACAATTTATGTTTCAAGTTCATCCTTTAAATGCCTTATTTGACTTACAAGGATATTGATGAACAGCTCTTTCTTTATCTTTTTGCCATCCAAGATTATGTTATTTTTTTTTAAAAATGAAACAAACAAAAACAAATAAACCAACACAAAAACACACACAAAAAAAACCCACAAAAACAAAAAAAACAAAAACCAAATCCCGCCCCAAAAATCACCCACAGAGAAAAATCCAAACACATTCTCATGTTATGCCTGTAATATTTGATCAGGGGAAAAGGTAAACTGAATTTGCAAGTTTCACAGTATTATGTGCAATTCCTTTAGGAAAGAGGTAAAATTTCTAGAGAAGATTTCCTGGTTACTTCTGTGGCTTGGGATATTTTTGGTTTGTTTCCAGCCACTATGGAAGACATGTCACAGAGGTATGATTTGAGTTAACTCCAGTGCTTGAGTGTGACAAGTGATATTTGCCAACTGAAAACCTTGCCTGTGACTTGGCTTTCAAAACTCTAGAGTAGACCTTAAATGTTTCTAATGTTAATGAAATATAGGCATAAATCTGATGAAGGATGAAGGTAAAGTAAAACCTAAGAAAGAATACACTAGAATTTGAAATGCCTTAATCCAGACCTCAATGTTTGTATTAACTATTTGATAAAGAAAAGTTATTTCTTAGAACAGTTATCCCTTTCATTTTAGGTTTTGGCTTTGGTTTGGTAGTTTTTTGTGAGGGAGTTTTTTGTGACCAGTGGTAAAAGGATTTTTTTTTTTCCCTACCAATGGAAATTATTGTTCCTTAGTGTGAAATACAATTAAAGTCACTACTTTCCTCTATTTGTGTCAAAGACTAATATATGTGTATGTTTAATTTGTACAAAAAGTCTTTCTCCACTGATAGCAGTAAAAGATGGAACAGCTGCCACCCATCAACATGCAACAGTAACCAAAGTAATGTTGTGCAATAAAAATGGATCTCTTCACAGTAAAAGACTGTGCAGTGGCCCTTGTGAGGTCATGTGTGTTGCCCTGATTTTCTGACTTTCATTTACTCAAACTTTGGTGGTCTATTGATAGCTACTTATTTACCCCTCTGTTCTTCTAGGCATGCAAAGGAAAATAGTATTTTCCTATCTGATCTTGGAGGGTGCATCAGCTTGTTCTTAAAAGCACGAAGCATCTTGTATCTTTAGAAAAAGATAGTTCCCATATGGAATAATGACTCTAAAATACCAAGCTAATTGTGCCCAAATGACTACAGCAATATCCATAGCCTTAACTATCAAATAAGCTTGGGTCTTAAAGTTAATATGAGTTAAATCTTGTACAGGATTGCCTGAGCTTGTCAAATCACTACCCCAAAGAAATGCCTGTGATCTCACATTAGTCATATACCTCGGATGACATCTGGATCACCCTATTCCTTTCAATGAGTTTGCACAGGTAAGACTGATTAGCAATCTAATTGAGAATTAATAAACACTCCAGTTAATGACAGTTATAGAATTCCCATTGCCCCTTATTGATTGCACAGGCTTTGCAGACAGGCCGTAAACCATAAAATAAACCCTATATAACTACACAAAAACATCGCCTCCTGAAGTCCCACATATTTTAGAAAAATAATATACAACATACAAAGAAAATACTGAAAACTACTACTGAACTAACATAAATTAATTCTAAGTCATACACTGCTTTGGTCCCAGGACTGGACTTCCTCTCCCTATCAACATCCTCATCCCATTTCTCTGGCAACTCAACATGCATGCAGGAGTTGAGTAATCCCTACCAATGCAGGATTCTTTCCCACAGTGCATGTAGGCAATAACACGCCTAAAGAAGGACAAATTATAAAATCAACCCACCATAATTTGGGATTTGTCATCCAGTTATGTGAAAAGACTGGAGTAATTTGCCAACATAAAGATGGTCTCATACAGTGTACTGTTGACAGCTAGTATTGTAATGATAATGAAGCAATCTCTGTGGAACTGACACAGATGCATAAAGTGGTTTTTGAATCTGATATTAGCAACAGACACTCAAAACATTATACATTCAAAGGATTAATATAAATAGGTCTTTATGAATACAAATGCTTGAAGCATCAACTACAGTAGCAACATTTAAAATGAGAGAAAAATTTTGCATTTGGCTAAACCTTCTTCAGACAAAAGGATTTTGTATGAAATTTGAGAATCTCAGAGCATCTTGACACTGAGATTATAGCGATAGCACTACACTGACATTTTGAACTATTATATCTCAACATGCGGTAAAACAATGCAAAGTTTATTAAAAAAAGAGACATTTAAAGAAGGGTCAGCTAAAAAAAAATTTAGTCAAACTAGATACACTGGAGCAGACACATCTGTGATTTAACCCCATCAGGGCTTTTAGATTATTTCTTATGTGACAAATGGGAGATTAATCTGTGTCTTAATAGACTTTCCAAATAACATTGACCTATAATAATAATAATAATAATAATAATAATATTTATCTTTGGTTTAATCAATGGGATAACAGCTTTGTTTTATCATACCATTTCTAAAACACATACATATACAAAAGTTATTCTCTAATACATCATTAATGGAGCTAAACTATAAATTCATTGATAAAAAAATCATAGCGCAGGTTTTCAAGTTACAGGTCCTAAGTAGCCAGCAATCACATTGCCATACAAAATTGTGAATCCCTTCTGTTACTATACCATTTCCTAAAACAAACAACTGCATTTTATATTTAGAGAAACAAAAAAGTCAGAAAATTATTTCACCATTAACAGAATCATCATAGTAGGTAGATGAGAAAGCTGGAAGTTCAAGATAAAACAGAATAGCCTAGAGGCAATTTTTTTGCATAAGGAAGAGGGAACTGTCAAAGCCCTGACATTAAAGCAACAAGAGAGAAAAGTAAAGATGTGCACAGGAGAAAGCATTATTCTGTCAGAGATAGCAGAATGATCAAGAAAAATAAATTAGGTCTTCCATAATGCAGATAAACAGGTGTGGCTCTTGTAAAGTGAATATCCTGCCTTCAGTAAAGTGAAAGCCATGCTTTCATGGTTTGCAACAAGAGTTTAAGAAAAAGTTAGTAGAGTTAATAGCAGACTGTAATTTGCTTATAGAAGTAAAAGACAAAAGTTCTATCATTAGAAGCAGTTTTTTAAGAAAACAGCAAGAAACAGGTGTGGTTAGGAATATGATTTTATAAATCTAACAAATACTAGCCTTGTATTTTGTTTTTCCTTAACCAGAAAGAGGAGAATGCTGCACTGACAAAAGAGGTTTGGTGAATTGTTGAACGAGCAGATCACCAAGATATTAAAATATAAGAATCACTCATGAAAAGGAAATATATATTCATGTTTGTACCACTGATTTCATGAGGAAGGGAGAAAGAGATGATAGAAAAATGAAACAAAAGGCTGATAGGTATGGCTGGTAGGTTCAGGTGTTAAGCTGTGGTCATCAAAAAAAGCCAGCAGCTGTGAATTAGCAACACATAATACAGACATTTAAGGAAGGGGCAAAAGTTTAAAAAAGTCACATTTGCAAGGAAAATGGTAACTTTAGAGTGATCCAAAGCTTAATAAAGGAAAATAGGTTGCAGAAACATGTACTGAAATTACAGTACTGTACACATGTCCCACTTCTCCCTTTGAGAAATCACAGCTGGACCTCAGTAACAAAACATTGCAGAGCTGGCCAGACAAGAGATCACCCTGCTTTCCAGAGGGTATCTGTCTTGCTCAGTCGGGGGGCTGATGTGCTGGAAGAAAAACTGACACAAGGAGAAGGACCTGGGTGTCCTGGTGGAAAACAAGCTGTCCATGAGCCAGCAGTGCCCTTGTGGCCAAGAAGGCCAATGGTGTCCTGGGGTGCATTAGGAAGAGCTTTGCCAGCAGGTTGAGGGAGGTGGTCCTGCCCCTCTACTGTGCCCTAGCAAGGCCACATCTGCAGGGCTGTGTCCAGTTCTGGCTTCTCAGGACAAGAGAGGCATGGAGTGGGTCCACGGAGTGGAGCTCCTGGAGGAGGTCCAGCAGAGGATAGCAAAGTTGATTGAAGGACTGGAGCATCTCTCTTACAGACTGAAAGAGTTGGGCTGGTTCAGCCTTGAGAAGAGAGGATTGAGTGAGGAACTCATCAATGTCTGTCAGTATCTGAAGGGAAGGTGCCAAGAAGATGGGTCCAGGCCCTTCTTGGTGGTGCCAAACAGTATGACAAGAAACAATGCGCTGAAACTGATGCACAGGAAGTTCCCCCTGAAAATAAGGAAGAATTTCTTTACTATGCAGGTGACCATTCACTGGAACAGATTGTCCAGAGAGGGTGTGAGGTCTCCCTCACTGAAGATATTCCAGCACTGTCTGGATGCAATTCTGTCTAATGTGCTTTAGGAAGATCCTGCCTGAGCAGGGAGGCTGGACCACATATTCCGTTGTGGTCCCTTCCAAACCCGACCCATTTTGTGATTTAGTAAAACTGTGGAAACAAAGTGTTCATTCTGGATCCTCTAGGAGTAACTACAACCTGGTGCAACACTGTGAGAGAGAGTAATGAGAAAACTGACCTTCCCACATTAACAAGACCAACAGATATGTGATCAGCAAGACAGTTGTAAAGGCAAAACCCATACTTCATTCAGAGACAATCCAAGGAGGGTTAATCAGTGAGATATTTTGCTTTATGAAGAAAATAATAGAAATGCAAGAGGAGGAAGTAGAATATGTTTTTCTCCTGGTTAAAGTTGTCAAGCTGTGTGTTCATGTACTTATTGTCTATTCAATTAATAAATCCCACGCTCTATGCATGTGTAATAAGAGGCAAAAATATACACTGAAAGTCCTAATTAGGCAAGATTTTTTGGTATACATATGAATAAAAATACAATCTTTACTCCAAATTGGTATATATTATATGGATTTTTAGATTTTTAAGAGTATTATTTACCTAGTACTCATGAAATGTATGTATATTTACACTGAAAAATTTGGAACATAGTACTAATGTATCTCTGACTATTGGTTAGTTCCTGCAGTTGAGTCTGTTTCAGATGTGACAGTAACTGGTGAGTGATCTCCCTGTCTTTATCTTGACCCAAGAGATTTTCCATTTTGTTTTCTCCCTACATCATGGTGAGGAGGGAGAGAGGGAGAGCAGCTAGGTGGGCAACTGGCAGGTGGCCAAGGTCAAGACCACTGGTAAAAAACAAGTAAGCTGCTGACATCACAGACTGCTTACAGCTCAGAAAATTATGTTGGTTTATATTGGTGGAGAAAATATCCTGTTATTCAACATTAAGTAAGTCAGTAACAAAAATTATAATAGCTGCTCTCCTATATATTTGAGCTGGGAAAAATCAGGCATACAGAAGTGATTGTCAGTACAACTAGGTTTCTTTGGCTTCTTCTTGTATAAAGAAGTTGAATTCTGTTCAAATGAAAATAATCTCAAGAGTACTGCAAGTTCCATTTCTCCTGTGATCAAAAACTTTCAAAGGTAGAATAACATACCATTATCCAGGTTTGGCTGAGTCAGTTTATTGCATTCCTAAAAAGCTGGGTTTTCAGTAGAAAAGGGTTGGTACTAGACAGCTCTATTTATGAGATGTAAAGAGAAGGGTTTCAAGAATCAGATTGATGACCTTCCAAGGTGAGAAAATGAAACGTTTTCCAGGAAAGGCTGCAGATGTAACTATGGTTTATTTAAAATGAATGTGTACATCTACCTTTAAATTAAGGTCTTTATAAGCATGTTTGTCACTAAAAGACTCCTTAGAAGAGCAATCTAAAAAGTTGCAGTCACCTGAAGGCCACATCCAAAAAAACTCCCTTCAGCACTCTGAAGAATTTTGTTCCAGGGACCGCTCACAGAAGTTTAGCACCAATGCTGTTTCCTGGATTTGAATCAAGTGCAAAGAGTATTCCTCAGTTGCCTGTTTTTGCAACACTATGTTCTCAGCTATATTAAAGAAATTCTCTTTATAGATAGCAATCACAATATTTTTTTTAATTGCCGTTATTATAGTTCTCACAACTGATTTAATATATGATTCCATAATGCATAATATGCATAATGCATAATATAATTCTCAAATGCATAATAAGCATGAATTTGAGAAACAAAAGCACTGGTCTCTTTTGCACTGTCTAAAGTGTACTGAGTAGGTTACCTACCATCAACAAAATGCTTGTGTGAACTCCAAATGCCTTGCTTTATAGAATGTCCAGCTTAGAGAGTTGCAATGTTACCCAAATCTAATAAAAATATTACACCAGATCAAATACTAAAACACTGAGCTAATATTTTTAATATGCGTATATAGCAGAATGATATTCAAGTAATTCCATCTGTTGCTAAAGGGTATATGCTGTCAACATCTAGCTGACATCCTATGAACAGGATGTGGAATGAGGAGAGTACTTATTTAGAATCACTAATTGCAATGGAAATGACATGGTTGCTAAAATAGGAATGAACTACACAAAATTCCTGAGTATTTCATAACAACTTTCCTTTCTTAATGTTATCCGTACTGAAATCCATCCTTTTCAGCATCTGAAGAGCTGTTATTTTGTTGTAGTTAAAGACCAATAGAAACAAAACCAGGTTTCATAAAAAGGTAATACTAACCTGCGCAGTTTAGTAACACCAATGTCTTTTGATAAACATTATGTAAATGATGGGTAACTGTCACAAAGGATGGTTTGCATACAGCCAGTATGAGAAGGAAAACAGTTGTGCCTTGTCCTTATGTAACATGCTTACGTTTACAAATATTTTGAGTAGATGAGGGTTTTTTGGATAGGATGTTTGGCTATGAAGCACTAGTGAAATGACAGTGTAAAGTGCCTGTGGGAAGTTCTTTCTAGGATCAAAAATTGGATTATTTTCCTTATCTATCTATTCTTTTAAAAGCCAATTCTAGGGCATCAATACATTTATTTCCCAACTTTATTTTTAATCCAGCTTTAACTTGACCTTTCTTTGATAACCATAACAAAAGGCATAAATCACTTGCAGAATGTTATCTAAGAAACTGATTATGGAAAATATTAAAACTGTATCCAGTTTGTCGGCATATCCACAACTGTATCCATGACTAACATGTAAAAATTGGAAAAAAAAAAAAAGTCAATAAAGAGGTACACAAACTATAGAATGCACTTTCTGGTATAGGACCTTTGCCCTTTGCAACATTCAATAGTATTCTCTACAGCACAAATGTCACATCAGCCATCAGTCACATTCATGTAAATACACCTAAAATGTTGATTTGTCTATTTAGACCACTTCAAAGATGCCAACAAAAAATAAACATAGATCAAACTGCTAAGAGATGAAAATATAAACTGAAAATTACCAATAAGTAAAGGTTATCCTTAAGTGAAAAAATAGTCTCTGTTGTAAACTAAACTATTTTTATGGTGTGCACAGTGCAGAGTTTTTATGTAATATAACTACAATGCAGAGATAGGGACCTTTTTCTTTGCCAATTAGGATGTAAAGCAATATGAAGAAAAATTATTTGGATAGGATTTTGGGAGTCATAGTAACACACATGAGGACAAACACATCAATTTTAAGTGTTTGGATTACAGATTTCAAACAATAGAGGGCTCCTTCCCAGAAACTGCATTACTGAGTACACACAGATATCTCTCACTAATTTGTTGTCTCGGCCATGTAGAAGAGGCTCAGTGTACACTTCTAGGTCATTATAACATTAGATAATATCACATATATGTGTTAAATGACAGTCACATAAGGACATATATGAAATACTAAGGATACTCTAGAAACTTTCTCTTGTATTTTTATTTAATTGCTTTCGACTTGTAACAATAGAAAAGTACTGGGCTGTGGAAGAACAGCACTTGCCTGAACAACAGACGATGTATCTATTATCTCACTTCCATGAAGGTCATCGACCTATGACAGTTGGAGTAGCAGAAACATTAGAAATCATGTGCAATTTAATCTTTACACAAATAAAGGAAAAGTATCACAATGCCTGAATAATGAAGAGTCTCTCAGAGAAAAAGAAAAGTCTGTCCCTGAGGATATTCTTCATTTTCTTTCCTGAACTGTTCCAATGCGTTCACACTATGAGATTCACTCACTGTGCTGACACACGTATTAATAGTATTTTGGCTGGAAGAGTGTAGATGTTCTAAAGTGATTGCAAAGTGCATCTGTGACTCAGTTCTCCTTTCATTCATTCATTACTTCTCCATGTCAATTCTGGGAGACTATTGTTCACCAAGAAACTGTCATCAGGATTGAAATTAACTGTTTTTTCTCCTACTTCAGGCAAGAGGGTTTTTATGTTCCCTGCTTTCCAGAACATGGTATCTTATCTTTTACAAGGTTGGTGATGAAAATATTATAGCAGTTTCATCTGAAAATAAACAAACATCAGAAAAATATGGAGAAGCATGCACAAGAAAAGCAGATAACTTATAAAAGCATTTTTACATTTTCAGGTTTTACTCCTCTTCTGATAATTTAGAAATCAAGCATACAAAAATAAAGTATTTTCTGTTTCAATTCCCAGTAAGCTAATAGCTAATGAAGGACAACAATACAAGGTTATTTTCTGTTTTCTGAAAATGCAACCTTTATGTCTTCAAGAAAGGAAAGGGCAAAAAATAATCAAGAGTCAGAAGAGATCAGTCATTTCATCTTGTTGTTATTAACTGAAAATAAAGGGTATAAATAATAATATTTCAAAAAAAGAAGTGCTGTTATTCACAAGCTGCAAATGCTTTGAATCGTCTATTGGTCTGTCTTTAACAATGTTATTAGGTGAAGATTATGAAAACTTTTTTTCTTATTTATTTTATTTTAAATACCAGGCTGCAAGTTTTGGAATAATGTGGGAATGACTAACTTCCCTTCAGAATTATTATTTTATTTTTCACTGGATCTTTCTGCTTCTTTATGTAACTTAACTTTAGTGTCATCTCAAAAAGAATTAGAATGATATGAGCTTTATTTAAATATGTAGTTACTGTCTACTGTTTAAAAGGAGAAAAAGATTTTAAAATTCTATTTGTAATTAAAATGGTGACAGGAACTCAAAATTTGGAAATTGTTCAGGGTAATGAAATTAAAAGGTATCATGAAAGTTTTTATATTTAAATTCAACATTTAAAAAAATCAAAATGAAACATTTCACCACAACCAAAGTAAACAGTACCATAGTTTCTATTTGCAACTGAGTCAGTGTTTCCTAATGTAATATTATTATTTATGAAAAGCAGAAGCACAAGAGAAATATTTAAGAAAATTATTATTTTTCAAAACGTTAATAGAAAAATTACATCTCCTTCCACAGTACATTAGACTTTTAAATTTGAGATAGTTGTGAGTCATCTCCCACAAACACAAGTACTTCCATTGATGTTCTACTGTCTGAATGCTTAGAGAACAACCAGTTTTATTCAGCTAAATTAAAGCACATTAATTTTCTCTTAGAGAAGGACACAGAGAATTTATACTCTTTTATTCTCATCACTGTGGGATCAACTTTTGATATAAAGAGGAGAAAAGAAGGAATCTGACTATTCATTAGAAAATTATAGCAATGTTTAGAAAGGCTCTAGGTTTTGCCTGAAGTGTTCCTTGAGGTGCCCTAAGTGCAAGGATGTACGCACTACCTGAACTAGATACATCCAGATACATCCTTTTACACAGTTGTATGTCTCCATCAGCATGCTAGGACAAGGAATTGTAATTTATAGGTTTGGCTAATTGTAATGGTACAACTGAAGCAGGAAAGGGTTGCATTAAAAGAAAATTAAAAAAAATCAAAAGTTTGATTCATTCTTCCAAGAAAACAAAAAATGCTTCGTTTCCAGATAAAGTATTGTGGATGAAATTATGACTGCCACTGTATTAATCCAGGGAGGAAAGACAGTTTAAAGAATTTATTCCCTTGGTCACATGCTCCTACAGACACACAGCTGTGACATGCAGAGCCCATGGCTGCATTCACATGCTGCTCAGGAAGGTGGAGGCAGCAGACATGCCTTCCTTCTTCTTTGTGCCTGCCTTTACAGGAAGTAAACATCACAAAAAGAGCTTTGCTTAAATCTGTACTCTGCAGATAGCCAGTGCCACGAAGGAGGCCACAAGGACAATGCTTAAAAAAAACCTTCACCATAAATTTCAATTACATCTCCAGACCTGGAATTTCTGGGGGAGAGACAAAATGTTTGTATCAGCTATGCAACCAATTTAATTTTCACACATGTGTTGTTTACTTTCTAAAGAAAGAGGAGTACTATTTTGGTTGTTTTTTTACTTCCAACTGTATATTTGTAGAGCCAAACATCCTAATCTCTAGCCTTCCTTGGGGAGAAAAGGTGTATATATCAGTTTTCCCTGCAACTTTACTGCAAGAAACACAGCTTGACCATGCAAACTAAAAGAGAAGATAAAACTAACATCATCTCAAATAGGCATAGCCCAAAATTTAGAGATTAAAAAATGTCATTGGATAAAGAAGATAATCTTCAAGGTGCATTTCTAAAGAAAACATCCCTGGCTTTGTTTTCTTCAAGAAAAAAGAAAAATGTTGATAAGGATGGAATGCAAAGAATGTTATGACTGAGGGCAATACAGTAGACTGTGATGTGCTTGCCATTCTTAATAGAAATATCAGGAACATAACACTCAAGCATGTTCTAAATCTATAACTATGCATGTTGCCTCATTGCTTTGGCTTCATGACCTTGTCTCTCCTTGACACATCTGAACACTGAAATCAATGATGATAGACATCAGGGTCTTGTGGATTCTCCTGGGATCACACATTTTATATAATATTTTTGATTACCTAATTACAACTTAATCTTATATTTTTTTTAAAAAATTAAAAACATTAACCTTTCTATTTCTTCATTTTCATATTTTGTTCAACTGTGATACATGTATATCTGCTTCTTTACCAGCCATATTTGTACAAATTTTCATGCAGACTCTAAAGAGGATATTTTTAATTTCATCTTCAACATTTTTTCCCCAATATTCTGTATGTGTCAATTCACTCATTTATAGAAAATGAGACAGTTTTTTGCAATTTAAGTGTAGAAAAAGATATGTTGCTGCTGTGGATTGCCAGTACTGTCATCCAAATGAAGAACCTAAAACATAAAAAAGGAAGAAAAGTAACTTTCCAGGGTGTTTTAGATATTTCTGATTTGCTTTCTAATCCCTGCAGAGGTTTGTTATTTATTTACTGTCCAATAGGAAGACTGCTTTACAAAATACTACACAGAAATCAAGCAGACTAACTAGTACAAAATACAGATGCCTGCGTTAACTGGTAGGAATGAAACAGCTGAAGCCAAAGTAATTAAATTTTTGTTGGCTTTGATTTTTTTAATTCGGGCACACCATTTCATTCCTTTTATTTTCTCAGCACACAAATTCAGTGTTATATACCTGAGGCAAAGGACAATGTACCATGTAGTTAATTGTCACCTTGTCAATTATGCATGAAACAAACAAAACAATTTAATTCAATTTGCAAGTTTATAGCAATTTAGAAAAGGTGTAAGGAATCTTTCTTATCATTGAATTCTTCAGAAGGCTTGTATTTTATAATATTTTTCTATTATATAAATACATACAAGCTGTTAAATTTTAGGCCATTTTCAGAAAAAGGAAAAAAATATTAAATTAACCTAGAATTAAGAATTTGAAACACAGAATTCATATATGATATATGCGTAAAAACTAAGGATTACAGGCTTAAGTATCTTTTCCCATACTTTCTGCATAAAACGGAAGGAAAGTTACACAGCTGATAATGTATTGAGGCAGGAAACCGGGAGAGAAAATAAGGACACACAGTCAATAGCAAAACTTCTATAGATTTGACAGAGTCCAAAAGCTTGTCTCAAAATACGTTCCTGGTTTGGCACCGTCCTGAGCTTGCATTTTCATGTATCAAAGCAAGAATTTAGAATGGTCCAGAAATGAGAGAATCTGGATGCTGTAACATTTATTTCACGTGTTTCAGTTCACCATAATCAGAGAAAATGGCAGATGCCAAATTAAAAAGCCTGGATTTAAGATGATCCTACTATACAGAAAACCTATTCTCTGTCCCCAAAACACATGGGAAACCCACAGAAAATTTATACAACACTTGGCACAAAATGGATGATTTACTTCCTGATCTTGCAAATTGTTCCTAACTTAATGCTTATGAATATTCCCATTTGAGTCAATAGGATTATTTACATTCATTAAATTAAGCACATATATAACTGTTTTTCAGATAAAGGTCTTAATTACTTTTAAGGTATTGAACCATTTTTCTTCAGACTTGACTCAATGAGAGCTATAGATCAAGTCTAGCTAGAAGTTACTAGCATTATCTGGGTTTACTTATCCACCAAAAGTGTTTCTGACTAGGATATAAAAAGAAAATATTTTCACATTCTCCCATGATTAGAAAAAGTATTTTAAAACAGTCATTTTACACGTTTGTCAAGAAATAAGTCTCTCAGATGAGACAGTCTTTAATGCAAAAGAGGAAATGGATTACAGAAATGTATATTTCAGTAAAGACAGAAGTCATTAATTCCTTGTTTCTTCCCTCACAATGCATAACTAAATAAGATCTTATTATTTATTAAGTAGTATCCTGTTTGCATCTGAGGAATGTCCAAGGAGGATATTGAGACACATGATCAGAAAAAAATTACTGTTCAGATATTGATAACCAGGGCCATGAAAACAGAAGAAATTAGAACAGTAAGAATTTAGGAAAATATTGGTGTTCCTAATGTAAACACAACAAAATAATAAGAAAAAAAATCTCCACTTTTATATGCCCTCTATACTCTCTATGCTTAAGTAAACAAAAAATAAAAGCAACATTCTCCTATTGCCTGAGTTGATATTTTTTAAAAGTTGAACATTTCAACTATTAAAATTAAGCATGGTAGCAGTAAGAAAACATGAAGACAAGGAGTATTAAATCCTGTTGATGCTGAGATGACTTTGGTTAGTTCCCTTATGCAACTGAAAATTCCAAATGACTGTTTTTCTGCACATCTCTGTCCAAATCAGGGTCCTCAAATGGGTTTAATCACTGATTCAACTCCCAACAGAGCCTAAAACAAAGCAGACACTTGCTTTCCATTATATTAAAAGGGCTAGTGTGATCCACACCCTCTCTCTTCTTCCCAAGAACTTAATTGTGTGTATATTTTCTGTAAAGTGTCTTGAACATTCCAGTTTCAGTTCAGATGGTTTTCAAAAGTCCTGCAGCTTTTGCACCTATTTCCACAACCTATTTCTACAATACCTAAGAGACAGGTTGATTAATAATGCCAAGCACTGAGTTTGAGGAAAAGAGGATTAAACTAACAATGTGTTACTTTTCAAAGGCTATTGATATTTTCATAATTCATAAAAGAAGAAGGTCTGAACCTCTATATTTTCCTCACTTGTGCTGTCAGCCCACATCATGTTCCTGACCTCTAATGTGGTACAGTGAATAAAGGTTCTGGTCACGTTCAACTCTGACATCAGTGCAGTAGTGGGCATAAAGTTCAGCTATGAAGTTAACCCAGAAAGATGTGTCCTTAAAATCGTGTACACCTTTATCGGATGACAGACACATCATCCATTTTGATGCATAAATTAAAACAAGCTGTGAAAGAAAATCTAACAAATTAAAGGACTGTGAACCTCAGTGAAACCCCTACAAAATCATCTTCCAGAATAGACCTTCCTAACAATCAACTAGCTTCATGACATAGCATATAACCCAATTCCAACATTTTCTGTGTTTTATGAGCTTCAATAAAAGTTCTCAGAAAGTAACAGAGCTTGTAATTAATTAAATCATATCCACTTATTTCTTAAGTGCTCCTTGTATATACAACAAATACAACCCTCCCTGATGAATAAAATCCTTCTGACTTTGCTAAAATCAGGTTATTCCGCATTTGCTTTCTGTTACCTAAATCCAGATCCAGGCAAGAGTAGGAGCTTTTTTCCCCTTCTCCTTTACTTACTGCATGTTTTTAAGGTCTGTTCTGAGACTGCAGGCAAAATATCACCTTCTCTTCAAAATCAGGAAAGATAACCTCATTGTAGGTTTATTTTTCACAATGCGCTGAAATTAGCAGATAGGAAAAAATGACAGCCCTTAACTTTTGGGAAAAGCCCTGAGAGAAAACATGGAGTAAGTCTTCTCAGTGTCCATCTGCATGTCAGTTTGCTGATGGATAAAGAGAAGAACAGTAACCTAATTCTTTCCAAAGCTTTTAAGTGCTAAACTAATCACTTAAAGTTTAAATAATAAAATATAATGCAATACCCCATGAGCTGACCTATTTTGGCTCCAGGCATGCATAGATACTAGGGATTTTGTTAGAGTTAGCTGAGATATAATGAAGATACTTTATAGCAAAGAAAGATTTAACCCAACATGCCTTTCATGATCTTAGCTAGACTTTCAGGTCTTATGCAAAGAAGAACATTAATCATAAAATATGAGAAACTAATACTTTAATTCCTTTTCCACCAATCCTATGGACACATGGCCCTCGGCTTATTAAATATACTTCAATCTGCTTCAGTCACATCCATACACATTTTGTAAGTTGAGATGTAACATGATCTTAACCTTGAAACTTTAGATCTATTTACACTTACAAAAGTGATGCTGGATCAAGTTGATTTGGTCACGTTAAGCATAATTAAGAAGCTGGTAATAATAGCACAAGGATGCTCATCTACCTGGCTCTACCTTGTGCTTTGAAGAGATAAGTTACAGTCTTAATTACAATGGCTCGTTTTCCCCAGGGCACTCTGCTTTTGACAAGAGTCTGAGAGGACGGAATTTTTCTGCAACATGAAATGCAATAAATGCACCAAACTGTCTCTTCAAATTTAATTGAGCTAAAACGGCCATACTGCAACCCTTCCCCAGTGGAAGTGTTGTGTGTAGGGAAACAGCTGACTGCAGAGCAGATATTCCCAACAGTGCACAAGGATGAACCTGTTCTTGCATTACCTTGCCAAAATGCAGAATGGAAACATTCCCAAGTCTGTTATATAATCTGAATTAAGTCTTAAGTATAATGACACACAAAAAGTCCTGACCCAAGATTAAAAGGTGCATACTTGGAATATTTAAAAGGTCAGGGCATTTAACCATTGTTGTGAACTCTCAGGAGAAAATATAGCTTACAATCTTCCCAAACAGGCAAGTTAGCAAGCACATGGAAGACACAAAAGAGTTTTCTAAATTTGGATTGCCTACACACTAAATCACAGTGGGCAAGACTTTTGTTCTTACTTCTCTTATCAAAAAAAGCTAAATTATAGTATTTCTCCTGACTTCAGAAGAAGTTTATGGGAAATTTAGGGAGAATTCTGCCATTGTACAGATGGAGATATTATTGAAATGAACAAACAGAACAGAAAATTTCAACATCCACATTTCTCCCACAAACTTAATGCTCTGAATTTCTCTGGAAGCAGGATCAGGTGTGGTTACTGCACTGTCAAAAAGTGTGTACTCACAAAGAGATTAATAGGACTGTAGTACACTGAACTCTGCACTATGTTTTTCCTTAAGAAAAACATCTTCCTGTAAAAATCCTGAGGACACTTTTGATTGGGAACACAGGTGAACTGTCCATGATAAACTACCATTGTCCACACTCACATTGTGGCATTATTTCTTTATGTTTTTTGCTGTATTTTAAGAGCAGATTTCACTCCAAAACTTCATAATTTCCATCTTCATTTTATTCTCATATAATTATTTGTAATAGCAACATAAATGCCTAATGAAAATATTTGGGAAATTATAGGAAAAAAACCAAACCAAACAAAAACTGAAAAATCCCCACTGCAACCCCCCCAAACAAAAGGAACACCCACAAACAAAAGCCCACTAAAAGAAAAATAAACCCTGGAAAACCAAATATAGCATTAAGTTTTCATGCACTGGGATCATTTGCAAACTGAAGAGTAATCTCTTATCAGCTGCTCTTACATTTTCCTTAAACACATGTGAGTATGCTATGGAACACATGGCACATTACTAAGTCTCTTTATGATTCAGATACAGAGGTATCACAATAATAACAAAACTTTCTATCCCTGAAATAATATACTGTATAACTGACAGAGAAGGCTTAAATATGTCTGGATAAATAAAAAAAAAAAAAGTAATATACCAGGCTTAAAATACGATATTCTATACTAAGCAGGCAGCTAAAGAGGGTTTATAGAGAAGAATGATGGATGTAATTTTCTTTTGTGGAAAAAAAAGTTATAAGCAAAAGAACTGAATTTAATCTAATATCACTAAAGCTTGCCATAATCTTATGGAGCATTTGGACAGTACCTAGGGCCAAGGAGATGATCCTGAATTAGCATGGTATACAAATCAGCTTTTCGATTTTTATCAGATTATCTGCATTACTGGCTAATGCTGATGCATTCTGCAACATGCAATAAACACTTCTAAGCATCATATTTCCAAAGTGTAAAATATCTTCAAAACAGATCTTAATTGTTTTAGCAAGATAAAGTATGCTACTTTTGCATGAATAATATTATCAGAATCCCATTAAATCTCTTCATTTATTATCTGTAATGCTACTTAAAAGAGAAGTTAATAGAGTAATTCATTCTCATACCATGACCTTGGTCACTAGTACATGATGTTTCATATTCATTATGCTGAGCTAAGTGAGGGCTCTGTTATAATATCACTTAATTTATATTCTGAATAATGCTCTGGGGACAAGTTGCTCTTGTGCATTATGGTTCTATCTAAATCACAATATTTGAAGACAAGTGGAGAGAGCAGATAACTATTAAACAACGTTTGCTAACATAAACCGCTATTACGGACTCTAAGCATGAAACCTTGGGAATTAAAAGTTAAACAGCACAATGTTTTCCATAGTAATGTCAAGCTCGTCTTCAAAAAATATTTTAAAAATGCATTATCAGTCAGTATTTTTGTATATTGGTAGATTCTTCT
This sequence comes from Pardalotus punctatus, assembly GCA_013400915.1. Classification (NCBI taxonomy): domain Eukaryota; kingdom Metazoa; phylum Chordata; class Aves; order Passeriformes; family Pardalotidae; genus Pardalotus; species Pardalotus punctatus. Next base: position 260,951 of record VZTX01000314.1, on the reverse strand, counting down.
AAAGAGAACTGTTTATCATGCTATAATTGTGAAACAGATAAAACTTCTCCCCCCACAACAAATTTTCCCCCCAAGTAATTTTAAGGACTAGCAAATAACTCATGTTTTTTTTGCATTTTCAGTTTTCTTCAGAGCAAGGTCTGATACAGTCATCCACTCAATGAAGAACCATTATTTGTTTCCTAATGTGCAGCTGCAAAAATACAGTTTTTTTGCCTTCTACTTTCAAGATTAGTATAAATTGATGAATTCGAGGTTTAAGAAGAAAATAATTTTTATAATTCTAGTATGTAAAAGATCCCAACTTGGGAATGAATCAGCAGGTTTTGCATGAAAACTTTAATACCTACAATCTTTAATATCATGAAATGTTCAGATGACTGAACATATCCTGAAGTAAACTGTTTTGATGGAAACATCATAATAAGGCTACACATTTTCTGTCACACAACAGCTTCCAGAAGCCAATCTTTCTCTCCAGTTAAGAAAATGAAAATCCCTGCTACAAGCCTGGAAGCTCAACCTGGAACATGAAAGCTAAACTGGCATATTATCTTTTTCATTTGTATTCCAATGTCAATAGAGAACTCACAAACCACACTACTTATAAGCACTATCTATTTTCTTCAATGGATCAGTATGAAAATGCAGTAATTGATCCACTCAAACTAAAGCTAAGCAAATAAATTCAATATTATTTTAAAGAAAAGAGACTGTAGCTCTATTCCCTTGGATGATTTTACATAAGATCATACTAAGAAATCCTTCTACCACCATGGGATGTAGATTAGTGTCCTGCTGAACACAGACCAAATCTAAGAAAACAAAAGCTGAAACTTTGTTAAGCTGTTTTCCAAATGAGAACTGCACTTCTCACAACTCTACCAGCCTTTTTGGAGCTATAGTTGCGTCTCCATCTTTTACCCACACAAAGTAAACACAGCTTTGGAGTACAAAATTTACAATGCATAATTTTTGAAGTTAAGACCAGTAATAGGAAATTATAACCTCCTTTCCTTACCCCCATTGTAAAACAAAACAGCACAGAAATTTGCACTATTACTTAAAAACCTCTAAATTGAATTCTTGCCAAAGGTTGGGGTGGATTAAAAAAGTCACACCGTGTAATGTCTGTGGAGATCTGGGCCTCGATAGCCATACTCAGGAGTGCAGAGTAATTTGTGATTCTTTAAGATGTGTGTCCTACCAGTTCTACACCACCCTCCAGCTGATGGTCCTCAGCACTGTGGCACTGCAATATGTCAAATCCTTCAATCCACAGTTCCACACTCACCTTAAGGCTCCTTAATCTACCTGTGAAGGCAGGTCTGTGCCAGTGTACCAAATCAGGAACACAGCTGTAGCTAAGGTACAGGTCTCTTTCATCTTCCATAAATGCTCCAGAGACAAGAATATCTAGACAGAGCCAAAATCTAGACTTCTAAGCCACAGTTTCATTTCCCAGAGATCATAGAAGAGTTGTCCTGCTATGATATGCTCAGAGACAGTTGGCACAGTTAGTAGAGCAGAGAATCCTACATTTCTGACTAATGCCATGCACATACATCAGCCTGAGTGGTATCTCGTATCTCAATTTAGCACGCCATGGTGGTTGCATGAATGACACTAGGAACTGCATTGGAAGTATAATAAATGATTTTGGCAGCTCTGAAGTAAAAGGTAACAGAATATGTAGGATCTGTATGTCTCTGACTGATACATTATGATATATTACAATGCTTCTGACATGTCAAAAGACATGATTTAGTAGTCACTGGTTATTTCAATTTACTCTTTTTACATTTTTAATTAGTAAATGAGTCCCTCATGGTCAAATGATTAATTACACAATAATTCACTGCAGTGCCTTCTTTTCCTGTTTGAGTGGAGCACACAGTATATAGAGAAACTGTTTGGAATATAGACTGACACTATAAATTATAACAATGTGTTCACATTGTTTTATTTAAGGTTGTGTCAGCACTCCCACTAAGAACTCCTATTTTCAGGTTAGTTAAATTTAGGCAGAGAAGGTTCATTCTAGTTTCCACACTGGCATGCAAAACTCAACCAGGGAATAGATGTGTGTAGATAAGGAGAGAGTGAAAGAAAGTAAAGGAAGCAGGCAGTGTAGAGGTTGTTAAGAGGTGGGAGGGAGAGGGCAGGAAGCAAAGAAGGAAAAAAACCCAGCTACCCTTTGTTTTTATGTGATCGTATGTAATAATGATACCTCTTCATTTTTATTTTTTCTCACAAACAGGTCCCAAAAGATCAATGTAAATTTCATCATTACACCTGACAGAGGTATGAAAGACCTTTTGTAAAGCCTCCCAAAGCCAGGGAGTGAGGAACAGAGTCAAGTTTTCCTTTCAAGTCCTGGACACATTGTCTTACTTAAGATATGGAACAAATACTAAATTTTCCTTAAGGCAGATACAAGACTCAATTTGAAAAGTTTTCAACATGGTGTTTGGAAAGGTATATAGAAGATATAAGTAGATATAGATACAGATATAGATTATATAGATAGATATAGATATAGATAGGTATATGGATAGTATTCCAGTGGCAAATGATGGAGTTTATACTTTGGATTATGAGTATGGGAAGCAGAAAGCAGTAAAACCACCATATCTAGCCAGTTTGAAGTGTGAGAGGTACCTCAAGACTACAAACTGCAAAGTTGTGGTGGTGTGACTCCAGCAGTGAGCCCTCTTTTACTTGAAGGTGTTTTAAACTGATTTATTGGCCCTGAGCTTAGCTCAGTTGTTCAGGGCATGGTGCTAATAACACAAACCTCATGGGTTCAATCCCTGTATGGGTCATTCAGTTAAGAGCTGGACTCGATGATCCTTATGGATCCCTTCCAACTCAGACTATTCTGTGATTCTGTGATTTTACTTTCAGTTGACAAAGATCAGCACGGCCACTGTACACTGAGAATGTGACAGTTCCTGAAAAATCTCTCATTTGAATTAAGTTGGTTGGATGGATCAAGGTATGTAAGCACTTGGCTCATATCTGTAAGTCAAAATAATCCCATCTATCAGAAGAGGTTTAATTTGGTGCAAAAAATATTCTGCTTTTATACCAAGAAATTCACAAAGTTCTAAACTTAGATTCTCTGCAGAGAGTTAAGGTGGCAATAGCAAGAATTCAGGGTTCATAACCTTCCTATGTCTTCATGTTTAAGGACTATTAACAGCCCCAATATTCACTCACCTTTGTGCAAATGTAAGACAATGCTAAAGAAAATGTATGTTCACAGTCTTGCCAAATGATAACAATTGATCAGAATTACAGGGCTGGACAGTTTAGATTAGACAAATTAGATTTATTGAACAGGATGGTCCTAGTAGTAGGACAATACATGACACTAATAACTGAAAGATCACACCATTCATTGGAGAAAATTATTTTGATACCAACCTTAGAATCTCATGCATATTATATCGGTGAGAGGCAGGTTCCTACATCACTGTTCATGTAAAAAAAGGACAAGGAAGAAAAAGCTTCTGAAAGTTTTCAAGTATCACTC
>VZTX01000314.1:217413-252413 GCA_013400915.1 Pardalotus punctatus | reverse complement strand
AAGTACAGCTAGTACTGAGTTGGGGTTCCAGAAAAGGTTGAACCAGAAGGGGGAATTACCTCATCACCTGTGCTTCTAATTGGTGATTTTTGTCTAAATATGCTAATTTGCTAGACTTATAAAATTGTATTCACCCTGTTGGGGGTGGGCTTTTGTGGGCGTTTTTCCAAATCTGATCCTTGTAGTCCTTCAATAAAGACCAGATTTTATATTATCTCCTATACAAAAGTGTGTTGTTTAATTTTTAGGGTCCTTAAGGCATCTGTGCTTGAACTTTATTTTGCTGATCAGAGTACAGTTGACTGAGCAAGGTACAATCCTCACTAAGAGCTGAGCAAAGCAGACAGAACTGAGACAAACATTGATCCATTTCTGCGATACCCTGAACAGGCCACTGGCAGAAGAACATAAAACGCCCTCTCTTTGCCCTGATTCATACTTAATTCCTACTGTTACTCGGTATTTCCTAATGGAGTTACAGGGTATACTGTGGCAGCTCTTGATGGAATTTCCCAAACTCAAGTTCAGATGCAATTATTTGAAATTACCCCTCTTGCTCAACATGAAGCCCCAGTCTTTCTTCCATTATCCAAATACTCTGCTGTGGGAAGACCATTCTTATATTTACAGATCTTCCATTTAGAAGTCTCAGTCTCACACTTGGGGGAATTAAAACCGGGACAATTTTCTCTACTCAGAGGCATCTTGCTCAGTTTGATCATTTGTTATCATTGTGCCTCAAATCTTCCATTTGTAAGAGACAAGTTTAAGTACTTCCTTCACTCCTAAGCTTTCTATATGGAAAAAGCATTAGGCAGTAATCAGGTACCTAAGTACCTCAGATTACTATCTTGGTAAAACTGTTTAAGACAATATACTTGGTTCATTCTCATTTAATTCTGCTCTTAAATAACCAAACACAGTCCTTAGAATTTTTTACTGGGTTTTTGCCGTACAGGAAGGAGGACTAACCTCACCTGAAGCGCCTAATTTAAGAATAGAGCTCCCTATGAAGTAGAGCCCTAATAGAAACTTTATTAATTGCAGAGTAGGCATAGATGTTTAACTTAATCATTTAATTAGGTTACTACCTTACATGCTACCCTACAGGGTACATGTAATTAGGGCAGCACTCCCCCATGTTGCTCACATTTTGAATTTCTAAATACCTACAGTGTCTGATACAGTCTGATTAAAAAAATGCTAATAAATAAACAGTATCCTCTCCAGGACAGTTTCCAACTTGTCCAGAAAACATTTAAGAGGAAATCCATTTCATTTAATATCCATATTCTGCATCATATAGGACAGCACTGTCTAATTATGAAGCAATGAAGCTTCTAATTATGAAGTGATCATGGAACAGCTCATGCTCCTCAGTACCTGAGCTGAAGTTAAAGGTGTGCTTCAGCCACATCTCCATTTTCATTTTTAAATGGCAGGTTGGATCCCATGCAGTCATATAAGCAACCAGTCAGGCAATAGATGCAGCCAAAAAAACATGACTAGAGGTTGTCAAAGGAGAGAGTTTGAAGAGGAGTCTGGGCTGAGGGGTAAAGTAGAACCACCAAGTAAGCAGCACTAGCCTTCATTTCTGCCAGTTTAAGGTGACTGTTGAGTTTAACATTTAGAGGGCTAAAAAAAAAAAAAATTAAAAAAAAAAAATTTGTTACAGACTGTTGGATGAAAAACATGCATAAAATATGTCCATAATATTCCCTTATAAATGGCAAGTAGCTCCTAGGTAGAACTTAAAGAATCAAAAACAGGATCAGGTTTGCTTTTAAATTTGAGTATAAACAGGCAGCAAAACAAATCAGCATATATTTCATGTTTCAAATTGTAATTCTTAAAAAATCAGGAAAGATTCCTATATGCTCATCACTACAAATCTAATAATTTAGAAAATAATTAGTTCTGCTGTTACAGCAGAACGCACAGGACTAAAAGGGTTTATCTGAAGTATTTCTTATACTCAGAAAAGCACTGTCCCTGCATCCTACCCATGTAAACAAAATAAAGGATGGTGCAAAATATTTGGAATTGTCCTGTCTGAATGTGGAACTGTAAGATGCCACGAAACCATGGTCAACTCCCTACAGGACAACTACACAGTGCTATTCTAGCCATATACACCTAGTCTAAATTGTCACACACCTGCAGCAAGACAGAAGAGAAGCTTTGTGGTGATTAGTGTTCAAGATGCAGCAGAGGTAGGCTGTCCTTTCCAGGAGAGCACAAAGAAAGGAAATAAATACATCAACTGTCTTCCTGATTGTCAAATTATGAAAATCAGTCTTGGAATTCTCCTATACAACCTAGCTATGAAACAAGGGCAAATTTAATCCTTCATACTCAGTAGCTTGGCTGTAGTCCAGGAAGGTCCTCAGCATGAAAGCTGAAGTGATGCCAAACCATGAATATCTGGGAGAGCACAACTATTAGATTGAAGGATCTATTAATATAGAAATGACTAATGCTAACATTAGGCAGAATTTATCTGCTATTTTACCAGGGAATTGGAGTGTAATGCACTTCATTTATTTTTTAAAAAAAAATCCTGAGGACATATCCAGAGAAATGTACAGCTAGGAAAGAGATCTAGTGCATGTGCCAATAGGTTTCCAGGCACTCCATGTGCCTGCCACAGGTAAGCTATTATCAGAAACAATAGTGCCCACCTGAGCAATAAGCAGTAAAATGGTAGCAAACCCATTTTCCTTACACTCCAATTTTGCTTTCTGTCAAGAATTCACAAGCACATTCTGGCACATGCAGCCCATCTTCATGCACAATGTGTGCAGGTGAATTGGTGTGCTTTTGCACAAGGGAATAGACAGAACCCCCTCGTTAAAAACTGAGCAGTTGGTCCACCTCATGTGCACTAACATCCAGCTCGCTGTAGGCCAAGACTTTAAAAGTCTCATTACTGGGAATTCATTCTTTAGAGTTTTATCTGGTGTGTTGGGGTGGTGGTCAGTTGAATTTTTGGGGGTTGTTTGTTTGGGGATATTTTTGTTTGGTTTGGGGATTTAAGGGGTGGCGGGGGGCAGTTTGCATGAGTTTTTGAGTCTGTTAACATTAATTTCTCTTCTTTTCTTTTGCTTTCATGCTATTATGCAAGTCTTTCTCTCAGCAGTCATCAGAGATAGAAACCACTGATTTCAAACTCACAGGCAGAAAAAATGGTGTGAGATCTTATAAATCTAATATGCCAAGTTTTCTTTCTTGTTCTATATATAGACACCATGCAACACATAATCCTCACAATAGAGTGAATAGCCTTGAGCTCTCCTGGAGAGTTTTCTGAAGGAGAAGCAATACAGGAAAAAACTGCACACTTTTACAGTGTGTACATGTACAATAACACTTACAGTGTGAAGAGAGGTTTTTCCCAACACAGGCAGCTAAGCCAAGGGGATTGTTGCAGGTTTTATGACAGCTTCACCTGAAGTATGGGTAGGAACATGACACATCCTTTAGATATTCCCAAACAGAATGAGAAGGGCTCATTTACCACTACAGTCCCCCACCTCAACTTCAGATTTGTCAGATTTTGCCACCAGCTTCATTTAAGTCAGTTAAACCATTAATACAGAGATCATATAAAAAATGTCTTTCTGTACCTCTTCCCTGTGACCTGGAAACATGCTGGAGTGTCCCTCAGGTTTTTGACAGCTAAAGTTAACAGGGCTAAATAATACCTTTTATCTTTCAGAGAACATCTATAAGATACCAGTAGACACTATGATTTCCAAGTCATAAGTGCAGCTCCACTGCTAAAGCATTAATTTTTTGCACCATTGAAACATAAGTCTCGGTGGGACTAGAACAGAAAAAGTCTACAATATCATGCATGACAAATTAGTTCAAAATTCCAAAATTTCATTAAGATTAGGTTTAAATATCCAGTCTCATGACTGGCAGATCAACTGGCCCGCAGCTTTGTGCAAAGAACTCCATTTTATGAAACAGAAAAACTGGCAGGGAGACTCCATGGTTTTCACAAATGTGCACACAGAAACAATGCATGGTGGAAGAAAAGGGCAAGGTTGTGAGCAAGATCTGACTGCGCTTAATTGGGTAAATGTTACACTTTGATACCCGTTGTACTTGCTAAACCATTGTATTGTAATCTCATCATTATAATATTAAGAGCAGGCACCTAGGGGCTAAAATTAAGAAGTTAAGAGTTTGGTTTATGATGATGTGGTTGAATTTGTGCTGTTATAATTGGTGCATTATTTCTTCTGAAAGCAGTGAGCTGTTAAACACAGTAGCCAGGGGTATGTAGGAGTAATTCTTGTTCCCTGCTGTCAGAGACCATGGTTGTAAGCTTATTTTTCCTTAATACAAAATTGACAGATTTAGTGTTTCTCAAGGCAAGTTGTTTTTCCTGCCTTTGTACATAGCATACAACTGGCTTTCAAGAAGCACAAGGCACTGTATTGTATGGAAACTATGAGCGTTTACAGCTAAGAATCTCTTCGTATTATCATCTTCATATTTGCTGGCATCACATCAGTCTTTAGGCCCCTTTGTAAGTTATTTATAATGACAGTGGGCCAAAATCTGATTGTCATGTTCCTAATGTTGTTACCCAACATTCAGGAAATTAATATTGTATATAATATTGGATACAGCATTTATAAGGGAACTTCTCCATAGCAGAGGTCATTAAAGCATGCAGGCCCTTGCATCAATCTACACCTGGTATGGTGGCATTAGACCAATTACAAAGGACCACGTGGTACACTGGCACTTGGGACTGCGATGTTCTGTCAGCTGTCACAGCTATTGATGAACAGCTATTGATGAGACACCTTAAAACTATGGACTAAGACTGGATTGGCATTGCCGTATGATCATCAAGTCATTGAGCCAAGCTGATCTTCCTATACATTCCTACACAGTTCTCCAAATATGTAAAAAAGCACAGCTGAACTCAGAACATTTGCAGTGAAACCAGTAGCATTAAGAGAAAGTAAATTTCGCCCAGAAAAAAAATGAAATAACTAATTTAGAGAGGTTGTGTCAACATGTTATTTTAGCCAAGCAGAATTAATACGTGACAATACAAATGCAAGAATAAGGAAACAGGGATTTTACCCTGGATTATAAGTGTCAGAATACAAAGCATAAAATAAAATAAAATAAAAAAGGTGACGGAACATTTGCACAGGAAATCAATACAGAAGAACACAGTCATCAGGTTGGAATCATATTTCACATGATTCAGTAGGATCAAGCTCTAGGATCAAACTATGAGCAGTGAAACAGGTCAGATGATCTAAGGATGTCAAAATGTACTTCCATAGCACCAAACAGATCTGCAAAATATATTTTACAGATGAAAGAGGCCAGAGAGGGAGACAGAGCTCTGGATCATAAAGCATTTTAACAATTTAAGAGACTGATTTGGATAACAACAAATCTAAAAGTAAGAGAAGCATGTATGTATCTAAAGAAAGAGTTCTATATGTGCCCCCTATCAACATCCATGCTGGGCCACTCCTTGTTCAGAAACCTAATTAATTTGCAGAAATACTTAATGGCAAGGAGGCCACTATAAAATATATCTGATTTAATCCTATAATAGATGTCCCTGAATAAGGAGACAAAGCTAAGCCTGAGGAGGACTTAATTTCCCTGCACAGTTTTTAAATAATCCAATCTTTCCTGCAGATTTTTCCAAACCTTTACATTATGGTGTCTTCCGGATTTGTGCAGCCAAGATATGGTTTTACAGCATCCTGACTTTTTATCCTGAATATTAGGAAGAACATGAACTAATCTTTGTCCAATGACTCAGCCTTGAGGAACCTCTCTAGTAGCTGCTGGATCATTTTTCTCATTAATATAAAAACATCATTTTCTTTCCTACATAAGGATTACTGTCAGTCAGCATGACTCCTAACCTTCCCTGTTAGAATACCTATTTTAGTTTTTGTACTAATGCTAATCTTCACAGTTATAAGAGTTTCATGGGGGCATGCAAAGGTTAAGGGAAGTTTATATTTAAGACTATTTTGGTGGAAATCTTTTTCAAGACTTCTGTGTATATCCTTAAATTATTTTTTTAAAGGAAATTTACCTAATAGGTTTTAGCCTCAAAATGGAAAACCAAGAGGCCGTATTTAGTCTCAGTTTTGAGACACCTATTGTTCCTTCACAGCTCCATGAACTGCCTAAAGTAACTTAAACAATAGTTCTGTCAGATATTTACAAGGTCATGTCAACTCACGCTCTCTCTGGGTTGTCAAACAACCAGAAACTCTGGACAAATGGCCAAAGTCTGAGCAGAGGAAAGCCTGGTTTACACACCATCTATGCTTGGCAAGCACAGACTTCTCTTAGACTCATCTCAAAACCACCTGTTTGAAGAATCCTAACACAGTGGATCCAATTTGTCCCAAAGAGATAATAAATATCACATGCCATGGTATGTTCCCCCAGGTTCTTCCAAGGCCCACCCTCTGCCTCAGCAAGAGGTTGAAAACAGCTTTGCAGTGTGTCTCAAGAGCCAGATGGCAGCAACAGAAAACAGTGCAACTGATAACATAGAGACATATGCACTTCTGTAGTTTTTGGCCCCTTGAGACACATCTCAAAAGTAGGATAGGAAAAGCTCGGCAGGCTGTTAGGAGACATTTATATGCCACAGGCTCACATTTTATTCCTCCTCCTCATTCATAGCTTTGGTTCTCTCATCAAGGGGTCTCTCACAAACGCCAAAACTTTGATAAAGATTAAATGCTATGTTAAAATTACTTTTCTGGCAGCCAGCTCTGGATGGGAGGATTCTTCTATTAGCTGAAGTGCTGGGTGCAAATGATTACTTTTAAATCATTTTTGTGAAGAGATTCAGCCTAAACACATTTAGCAATGGGACAGAGGTCTGATAAAATACACCATTCAGATAAATGATTGCATTTTTAGTTTTAAACGTTGTCTTAGGATCTCACTAAATATTCATTTTCGCAGTTTTAAAGTGACTTGCTACTTAAAATAAAAAAAAAAAATCTGATTTATCCTTCCCTCAGAACTGTAAAATATTTATTGAACCATTATCCCAAGTGTTTCCTGCTTCTGTTTACTAATGAAACCTCTTGACAGTCTTGATTAGAAAGTGTCACTTAGAAGTCTTTGATCTGGTGGTATAGCAATGACACATTTGACATGCTATAAAATGCCAGAATATAATCTTAAATGACTCTGCTTTTTTCTACAAAAACAAGAGCAAACTTTACCATTCAAACTAAAGCTAATTTCACCTAATAAATTACAAAACTATAAAATCCTTCTAGTTTTAAAAAGGTTAGGTTAAAAAAAAAAGATTGTGGAAGAAGTCTCACAAACAGTCTTTGTCATCTTATATTAATTAATTTATATCATGCCATCAGCCTGATCTTCTATGTGATTATTTTTTACCATGCTTTTATTTGTATTTCTGCTTATTTATTTTATAATTTGCTTTAATATAATGATTTTCATTACTCATGGAAGTCAACTGCATTATAGTTACCAGACACATAACTGATGTCCCGTGTAAGCAGTTTTACACTTATTTTAGTTATATATGAGGCTTTCTCCCACCGCTTTTTCTTTTAAGCATAATTATAGTACTAAGTAGTGGTGAGTACTTAGTGAAAAAGTAACTCATAGCATGAAAATTGAGACCTTGCCAACACTCAGAGGTTGGTTTGGTTTTTTTGGGTTTTTTTTGTGTAAACACATTAAAATATATCCTGGTGAATACTCCAAAGTAAAAGCACAAAAGAAAATTCATTTTGTCCAAAGAAAGTCAACAACTAAAAAATGTTACTTCTGCTCATAAAGACAGTACAAATAAATCCTAGTGCAAAGAACTGACTTGGGTGGTGACGGTTCAGCTCTTCAAGTAACAACTTTTTTTTTTTTTAAACAGTTTTAAGGATTTCATAGTAAAAAAGACTAAAAGACTGTTCATATCTATCTCCCTGACAAAAATTGATAAATTCTTCTTCTTTGCACAAACATCTATTTAATGGTCCCCTAAAAGTTCAAGTTGCTTATATGAATACCTCTATTATATACAATTCCTAGGCTATTTGTAAATTTGATTATGACAACACTGCCTTCACTCACAGAGATGTTGCACAAGTAGGCACATTACAGATGATGGGATATACAAGTGTGATTATAATAAGGAACATGTATACTGGTTCAAGTTAGAAAGACAGGGAAACTGAGATATTCAGAATTTCATGGAAATTATAAGCATATTCATATCATCTTAAGATTCTTTAAATTAAATTTTCAAGGCTTTCAAGTTCAGCTTCTCAACTAAAAAAGCATGTTTGTACATCTATAGCAATTCCTAGGTAATGTTTGATTACAAGTTTTAGTTACCATTAACGCACATAGTCTAAGCAGTCATTCAGAGCAGAAAAAGTTGTTTTCTCAATAAACTAAACCGTATGTCATGTTTTCTGTTTCCACAAAATATAGTCTTGGAAAGAAAACAAGGTTGTCCCTGGATAGGCTTTCTCACCGAATTTTCTATGTGCATCTTGCTTAAACATCAAAGAAAACCTTTGGAAGGACAGTAATGGCCATTAATGTTAATCACCCCGTTATGCCAATAATGGAATCCAACAGTGTCAGGTTCTACATTATGTATTTAAGTAAATTAAAAATACAACCACCACGACCTGTTCACGTATCTAGTAGCTTCTTTCCACCTTTACACATCACTCACAGTACTGAGGAAAAAAAGCATGTTATCTCATAGCAAACTGGATTGGGACACTCATGTGACACATTTCCATAAGACACATTTCCATTTTCTGCACTTTTCCTTTAAATCAGTTTTCAAGTGTGTCAGTCCACTGCCCAACCTGCTGAATCTTTGGAGCAACACAGAAGACAGAGTCAGCACTCCTCAAATTGTGGCTTTAGATTTTGGGTTGTCACAGAATCGTGTTATAAGAAGCCTCAAAAAAAAAAAAAAAAGGGGAAAAAATCAAACTAAAACCAAAAAGCTGTAACAGGCCATATTTTATATTCAAGCCAAATCGCCAGTATTTTCACTAGCTTTCTTTTAAATTATGTTTATAGACTTTTACACACAAATCAACATGGCCTGCAGACTTAATAAATACAAAAAGAATGAATATTAATGTTTTCATTCACAACAATCTTGAAAGACCCACACTGTATCCACGATGGAGATGTTAGGCTGTTGGCCTTGTGCCATACACAAAAGAAACTGGGAATAAAATCCTGATTGAAGCAGCGAAGAGAAAGTTCTCATTTTTGTAGAAAAACCTGTGTGCTAATTTCCTGTTTAAAATTGTAGATTTTCTAAAACAATTTTTATTTTATTTTCTTGACAGGAAAAAATGTTATTTTAGTTTGATGTGATCTAAAATGGTTTATTTCAAGCCAATTAAATTTACCATTTCTTTCCTGCCCAGAAAATTGTAATTTAAAGCCTATCCTCTCACACTGAGGAGGCTTCCATGAAGGTCTTGCCATTGATTTAGTGTCTGGCTATGAGAGAAGAATCACTCTGCTCCTGTCTCCAGGGACCAGGTTGTGACCAAGGATACCTAGTGCCACTCCCTGCTTGGTCCTCTAGCATCATGAGAGGGATGATTTCACTGAGGAGAATCTAGAGATAACATTTACCACTTCTAAAAGCAGTCTAGAGGCAGTGGGGGTGGGACTGGTGAGAGCATAAGGAAACCATAAAGCATTTACCTGTTTCGTCACTGCACTAAATGGCCTTAGTGTCACTGGGAGTAAGTAGGGTTATAGAGCCAGCTCCGCACATAGGTCAGCCTACCCTGAGGGCTACACACACACTTAGCAAATTAGGAAGGCTTCTTTCATAATCCAAAGAGAAGAAAAATAAATAATTTTTTTGTTCAATAAGTTGATAGGGAAATTCTTGCAAACTGATTTTTAGGAGCAAAAATAGGAGGGTATAATAAGCTATGATGCCTGTAATTTTTCCTGGATTCCTACTCATAATGTCATTTGTGCATGTAAATTTGGCACATTTTGACTGTTAATAGGAACCAATTTATGTTGTGCTTTGGACTTGGCATCCACACAGTTTTGCGAAATCTTCATATTGATCGCCATGCCTGAGGTACACCCAAAGGATTGTTTGTTGCCTGCACATGAGAGCCACCCAGTAACAGCCCACTGTGCCTATAAAGTGGCAGAATAAGAAAGCAAGTGAGAGTGCTCCTCGCATGCCCTCTATTTGTGAGGGAAGACAGATCATCCACTGGGTCTTATCGATTGGTCCCTGCCATGGGGACTCCATGGTCCTCAGCAGTGTTTATGATATTTTACGCCACATTAACTGTTGAGATGATATGCTATGACAGATCTTTAAAAAAGTGTACCCCTGAGCTCTAAATTGTTCCAATTATGCCTTTAGCATAACAGTTGCCTACCAAGGGGCACCACCACTCAGTGCCTTAGGAAAAGAAGGAGGGGAGAGGAGCCAATAATCTTCACATATGCTGACCTCCCTCTACCCTCACCCAGCAGAAGCCTGTCATTGCTTTCATTCACTGTAGCTTTTCATAATCCTTAACATATGGCCTTTGTTTTGATAGGCATGAAATTACATCAAGGTCATTTTTAATAACTGTCAATAGCCCCAGAACAGCGGTCAGCTTTATTGACACCTTAGTTGAAGGGCTCAGAGAGCTGTAAGTAGTGCACAGACTCTGCTTGAGAAAGCTGATCCACTGGGAAACAGATTATTATTGATATTAGTAAATGAGTATTGATAGAAATTTGATGGGTATCGTGCATCTGGATCCCTCCACAATACACTAATGTGAACCAAAGCCCACAGCTCCCTCCATTTCAGACAGGCAATTTATTTGCATTCTCTACATCTCTTTGTTATAGGGTGGGAAAAGGGAATAGCAAAGGGAAGAGGAAAGCAGGCATGACAACAGCAACTTCTGCTTGCAGGCACACATGAAGTAGCTTCTGAAAACCAGAAACTTCTATGGAAGCATCCATTTTCTCTTAATTGGAGAGGAAAACTCCTTCCCGTGCACATTCTTTTATCCTCTTATATCCCTATTTCTGTCACTTCCCTGTTTCTTCCCACTTTTTTAGCTCTATTTCTGCACCTGCTTTGCTTGGCCTAATGAGAGACAAACAATAAGTTTGTTGTTGCATCTCATATATGTGCTAAACATTTTGGATATTTTTGTGACAATTTCTAATACTGTCTATAGGCTCGTATGTCTGTCTGCATCATGTAACACCAGCAAACAAATGGTGCAAAGCACTGTACTTCAGTTCTGTTCATTATGCGTCCATGTAGGAAAGACAAGGAGAGTGAAGTTCACCACTGATTTCTGTAATTTTATCACAGTGACCATATGCCAGTGGTTGGTGGTATGTTGGTTTTATTAAACAAATATTTAGAGGCCCCAAACAAGAGATCAAGCATGCTTCCAAATATCAACAGAAGTGAAACAGAAACTCTGAGACACTTGGGAATGACCAAAAAAACCCAAAAAACCACCAAAAACCAAACCAAAACAACAAAACCAAAACAAACTAAAAAACAAACAAAAACAAAAACAGAAACAGACAGCCTCAATTAAACCTGTGTTAACTGAAATACATTCTAACTCAGCATAAGGGAGGACAGTTTCAATCTTCTCCATGTAAAACACAAGATGGGAAGCATTTGAAACCAGAATAAGTTGCACAAGCTTACTTTTTTTACTTATACTATTGTCTTTAAAGATGATAGATAGATAGATAGATAGATAGATAGATAGATAGATAGATAGATAAAAAAAAATCAGTTCTTAGTCTGGTTTTCAGTCTAATCTATATTACATGTTATTATCCAGAACTATGTACAGCAATAGAGGATCCTTCCTGACAACTTCATCTGTTTGACAACTTCCTTGAAACATATTTACTTACTTCCAATGCAATGTTTCAGTCCTTTTATGACTACTAATCCACACAGAGGTAGGATATGAGCCCTTACCATGTCACATAAAGCAGTTTTCACATAAAACCCAGCTATTTTCTTTTTCCCAAATGGAAGCAGATTGATATTTATTACACCAATAACACAGTAAAATTAAATCAATAGAAACATTCCTTGTTCTGCTGATTAAGATTCCTCTTCATATCAGGTACTGAAAATTTATAAATCACATTAATATAATAAAATCAGGTGTATTGTTAAACAGCCTAGTCCTAAGAGAACCCTGTTGCCAGACACTACACTGGAATAAAGAGAAAGAAAAGTATATTTCTGAGAATAGGATTTAGTTTGATCTGTTCTTTATACACCCAATAGCTGCTGCTACTAGAAACAAACCAGAAAGTTTAAGCCAATTAAGACAATTAAGAAACTATGTAAATCCTAAGGTGACAATGAGTTTTCTTGATACTGAACAAAACTGAAATGTGCAGTACTGCAAGTAATTCTACTATTTTTCTATAAAAAGCAACCACAACTGGAATTTTCTACAATTCCTTATATCAATTTCTCTAAGAAATCCCTCACTGCCAGCCCTGCTGAGATTTTTGTTTTTCAACCATCTTGACTAAGCAAAAAGTTGCCATCTCACTGTTTGGCAAATCTTCTCCACAGCACCAATACATTCAGAAACCAGTAATGGTCAGATTTCATTAACCTCATCATGACTTTAATGCAATATCATTGCACCTTGAAGACCAGCACCAGCAGAGCAAACGAGAGACAGATGAAGTCTCAGTTCTCATGACCACTCTTGCGCTGACTAAACCCAAGTTTTATTAGATTCCCTGCTAAACTCAGTCCAAAGTATTTTCTGCCTACCAATTTGTTCAGTAGATATATATATGAAATATCTTAGGCTCGACTAAACCTCGTGCCTAGTTGGAGAAAGACAGAAACAGACTCTCCTCGGTGATAACCAGTGAACAGAAAAGGGGGAAAAAAGCCCTGCAGTAATCTTACTGAGAGTTATCAAGAACTAGAACACATCTCCCAGAGAAATTGTGGACTGTCCATCCTCAGATATATTCAAAAGTGAGTTGAACACAGCCTTGAGCAATCTGCTGTAGCTGGCGCTACTTTCAGCAGGCAGTGTTGCCCTAGATGGTCTCCAGAGGTCACTTCCCACCTCACCTGTTCTGTGGCCCCACAAATTACTTTTTTCCTCATCCAGTGGCCTTTCCATCCTACCTGCAATCTAATAGCTAAGATAATTTTACTTCTTATTCTCTAAAAATTATAAAAGAGCTGCTCTAACTGCTCCTCCCAAAAGATATTTCACGAGCTTCCCACAGTAAAACAAATTCAGATCCAAAATTCTTCAAAAACAGAATCACAGGCGGTCAAGGTAACAAGATACCATGAAGACAAAATGTTAATTTTAGTAAGACAAGGTTACCTCATTGAAATACTCACATGCATTTTGATGTGTACGGGGAAAACAAGCTGTGGTGGTGGTGTGCAAGGTAGGTGCTCGTCCCCTTCGTTCTCTACAGTTATAAACAGAGAGAAGGTGAATTGGCACAAGGAAACCAAATGCATCCAAATGCAATCCCAACACTGGGCGGGACCAAATGGAAGGCCAATATTCCTTAAGTACTCTAATTACATCAGGAAGATATTTTGCCTTATTCTGGAACAATGGACTCAACAGTATTGTATGATCCGGGACTCCATTTGAGAGCAGGAAGAAATAACAAAAGGATAGCTAATGTCTTTGTTTTGCTTCCAAAACAAAATAATTACATGAAGATTTTATTTCAAACTTGTTTTGAATCAGTTATCTGTGTAAGTTCTTAAAGGCTAAAGAGGATGAGAAAAGTTTAGAAGACTGGTTTTATTTTTTTCTCTTTTTTGGTGGTGGGGTGTTTGTAGGCTTTTTTTCCTTGTTATTATTACAGCTGAAATCATAAACTTTTTTATAAACACAAATAGCTAAAAAATACCTCTTTATGCAGATATGACAGTACAGTACAATTTGCAGTAGATCAGAAGTTACATACTCACCTTCAGAAAAGAATAAAACATTTTACAAACAGCCATTTGATGTGAATATGCTTGGGAATCAGCTACAGTCACTTTGTGTGCACAGCCTGTTAAGCATGCAACAGAGACTATGCTTCACATCTCCTGGAACACAAACACCTATTTCCATGCAGCACACTACTGTCTTTCTTAATAGTACGCTATTTAGTGACAAAAATGACTATGCTTTCTACTTTGCCTCCTTCTGTATTTCTTTCTTGCCCTGGCAGGCTCTTAATGTCAGTCATAAATGAACTAGTTGTGTTTGTCTCAAAATTATATTTGTGCTTTTAAAGAGGATGACCTTCCAGACAGCAAGAAACAAATGCTGCTAACACAACTCTCCCACTACAGAAGGTATACACATTTTAGACAGCCTTTTGTTTTGAAAATTCTTTTTATGATACTTGAACTTTGGTTTGTAAAAGCCTTTTTGGCCTGATGCAAAACAACTATGCAACACAACTATGCAACTAGGCAGCATTAACATGCTGTTACTCTAAATAAACTAAGTCCTGTCTAGAAACTGGAGTGGAAGCAAGGTGACTTTCCTGGCAGGGGAGCACCCTCACAACCAGGCTTCACAATCACTTTCACTCAGTTATTCCCCAATCCATTGCCAAAGGTTACAGGAACATTAATATAAAAATAAGAGCTTCAGATAGGAGAACTAAAAGGTTATTATCTTGGAGTATATTTACAGTACAGGGATGAGTAGAACCAGATTAATTCTTGTCCAGGGGAGGTGAAGTCTGCTCCTGGAAAGGAGAAGTCTTTGGCCCAAGATCTTGTTTTCAATGTAGTGTGCCTTATACAAAGTGAGCACTTTCACTTCCAGGCTAAAAGGACAATGGCAGCTTCTTTAAATCAGCCATGCAGAAAACAGCATCTACTTTCCCCACTAAGGTTAACCTGAAAACTAAACTGGAAAAAAGTCTGTACAGAGCAATTCTTTTGTAATTTCAAAAGGAACAATTATTACTCTTCCGTATGAAATTACTAATTCAATTCTGCAAATACTTTCTTGTTTTTCCTTTTAAAGAAATAAACTAACTAGTGAAAAAGAAATAAATGCCTGGGTTGAGACATGAGACCTGCCAACTTCATATTAAAAATTCCACCTATACCTTATTACTGGGCTGGGTCCATTTGATAATATGCCAAATGACTTCTCAGCAAGTGCTTTCCAAACATTGGAAATCCAGAATGCTGGGACCATAGGCAAGACACAGAAATATTATGAAGTGGTGCCACCCAACAAGAAAACAGAACCAGGGCTTGTGAATCACAACTGAACAAGCATTCATGGGGAAGACAGACAGGACACAAATAGGTCAGCAGCAGTAGATTCAGGATCTACTTGCCATAGGTTAGACTGCTATTTGCCCTGCTCTCACTGAATTCATTTTCCAGATATAATTGATGCTTAACCATTTATATGGAGGAGAGGGGATGTGAAAATCCTGTAATATGCAACACTTGTGGATCTGTGGAAAACCTGCAAACAAAATAAGCAACTTGCTTTGCCTTTGAGGAATGTAACACTCGTGTGAGAAAATTAATCCGAAAAGCAGAAAAAAACTCTGTGAGTGGGGAATGCTTCAATGGAACACAAGTCTAAGAGGTAAGCTGCAAATTAAACGCACCCATAACCACTGAAAAGAGGGCCTTGTAGCCTGAAATATTGAGTTTAAAAGGTCCCAGATACAAACCCAAAGACCTACTGCACAAAATGAAGTTCACTCCTCCCACTGAATGAGCTACAGCAATAGCTAAAAAGGAAAAGTGTGCAATGATGGAACAGAAGGAAAAAAAATCCCATATAATAAGTGGAAGTACTAAAAGAACAAAACCTTCTCCAAGTGTACAGCCAGATGTGAAAACAAAGGTTACAAACAGAACTATGCATAAAAAATAAGAACACTTCACTACCTAAACACAAGCCATTCTCTGCTGCTAGTTGAGCCGATCTTTTGATAATATCTGTTCACATCCCCATTCCTTTTCTGCATGTGAACAAATGAACTAAGCAAAGCCTTTATAAAAGGTGAAAGAGGAATAGAAGACTACAAGCTATGAATGAGTCTAAATTATGGTGTTTGTTTTCTTTCTTTTCATGCTCTCCACACTTGAAGAATACTTCTCCTATGACTATCACTAAGGATATAGAATATAGTAATGAGAAAAATTAATGCAGTTACTTTCAGATTTTACAGAAAACTATTTCCTTCAGGCAGAGTAGTGAGTAAGCTCAGACTGCAATATATTTTCTAGAACTTTGGTAATAAAGTAGATGTCTATTGAGACATATTAATTAAAAGGAAAGTGGCACAACATTTTTTAAGCAGTGGCAAGTAAAATTTGAGGGAATTTCATCCCTGAATTTTGCATATAAATATAGACATAGATTACAAAGTACTAATTTTCTTTTTTTAGGTAGATGTTATTCAAACAACAAAATGAACTAATACTGTGTTCTGTGACATATGAGACCTCATTGCAAAACAGAGCGCTATATAAAAATCAAACAAAGCAAACACAACACAAAACAATGTAAAAAATAATTATCTAGGTCAAATTTTACTGAAACCTTGGCAATGGGCATGACATCAAAAAT
Source organism: Pardalotus punctatus (assembly GCA_013400915.1). Classification (NCBI taxonomy): domain Eukaryota; kingdom Metazoa; phylum Chordata; class Aves; order Passeriformes; family Pardalotidae; genus Pardalotus; species Pardalotus punctatus. The sequence continues at coordinate 235,743 of VZTX01000314.1, read as the reverse complement.
ATTTTACTACATATAATGAACAGTTAAAAAAAAGGGTGACCTCTTTAAATGTTGACATCTATAAAAGCATCATGTGTGTTATCATTTACCTCACTGCTTAAAAACTACTACACATTATTTCTATCCAGTCTCACACAGAGTAAGAAATTTCTTCATGTTTGAGGAACACAGTAAATAACATAACACTCTTCCAAGTCACTCATTAAAATGTAGTTCATATTCCAACTAAAAGTGTGTGTTTCTTCATAGGGCATCAGTCATAAAGCATAGCAAGATACAGGAAGCTTTATTATTATAGAATCAGAGAATTCTATTATAGTTAACTTGTTACCAGAAAATACAGTGCAATGGGCAGAACCCACCCTAACAATAGGACAACAGGAAACCTTGGCTTGCAGAAAGGCCTATATGTTATTATTTGTCATAGTTTAACTAGGAACCATCTGACTAACTTACATCTACCTCAGGAAGCTAAAGTCCATCAGGGCTGTGTCTATACTGTCGACAATCTGCCAGCCCCATTTTTCTTGATGAACGCCAAATATTTAAGAACAAATTTCCTGAAGGAAAAAAGTCCATGGTTAGAAAAAAAGAGGAAAAAACCACCCAAAACCCCCACACCAACAAAACCATAAAATCTCCCTCTCAATAAAATAAAATTAAAAATTAAAAATCCAGCAAACAACAAAACCCAAAAGCTAAGCTTAAATGGGCAACACTTTGAAAATAGTTCATCTCAGTTAAGAAGATGTAGAATTCCCAAGAACAGATTTCACATCACTGGGCATTTAGAGGGAATCTTATTTACTAGCAGGAAACAAGTTTTGCAAGTGGTATGCTCTGTGTTGCCACTTTAAGCACTGGGAGGTCTCTGTAAGAGTTTATGGTAATTGTATGACCTTTGATTCAAGTTCGAACATGGAACTTCTGTTCCACCTGATAATCTTAGTTTCTCATCATGGTTCCATTTTAGACCCAATGGTATCTCTGTAGTATTGTTTTCCAACCACTCTGCTGGCTTGGGGATAGGCGCTGGACTGGCCAGCAGAGACCTCACAAGTGTTTGGCAGGTGAGGTTCCCCTGTGTTTGTGCCACCTCTCCCTTACCTCTGAGGCAGGGACTCGCAAGAGAAGTCAGCAACATCACAAGAAGAATGGTCAAGTGTATGCAGAGCAGAACCACTTCTGTAACCACAAAAGGAGATGCTTTGGGACTGGCCTGTAGCTCATGGCTGAAGAACCTGTGAGAGCAGAAAGCAGCAAGCTGGAACTGCATCCCAGGAACACATCATCCAGCAGGCAAAGAAGCACGAGACTGATATATAAACTGTTTGTCTCTGAACAATTTTTTTTTTTCAGATGTTGACTTGATATCAAGATGACAAGGAAAAAGAAGAAATTTGAAGTCTCAGAGGAGCCAGACTGAAGGACAGTGAGCATCTTGTACTTCTGTCCTGTAGTCCCACAATATGCCAAGCAGGGTATCTGGCCATCGCATACACTGAGCATCAGTTCACTCATCCACTTGCACTGAAACTAGTAAAGAGGTACACTTTGGAAAGAGCATGTCACTGTCCTCAAAAAGTATATCATAGCTTTCATAAAGTAAAGTTTTAATTAAGCAGTAAAAAAATACAACTTTTGCAAACATTTAAAGCATAATGAAAAAATAAAGTGCCAGGTTTTGACTGTTCTACACAAGTCATATGTCATTACATTCAGTTTTAGTAAAATCTTATTTTCCAGTGGGTTTAAGCAGAAAGTATATTCAAACATCTCATGATAAGACTTTGTCAGAGGTAGCCCGTTTGGTCTGAGCCTTGCATAGAAACCCCCCCACACTGCAGGGGATGCTGAGGCACCAGCCCGTGTTTCCTGATGCCCTCACAGCATCCCATCTTGGTGCAGTTGAATATGTACATATTTGTCCTTCTGCCTTTAGCACCGTCTTCAGGTCTCCTGAGAGGACTGAAAAGTTGAGTTCTCTTGATTTAGCTCTCAAGACAGTTAAACCACAATCTCTGTCATGGATGTCATGATGATGGCCCTGGCAATATTAGTGATGAGACAGAGCTATCAAAGATTGAACTGTCCCAGTAAAAAAAAATAAAATGCAGGAGATGATTCATACTTGGTTCACCTGTTGCTACAATTCACAGGCACTTTTTCCATAACCATTGCCCCGTTTGAGAAGGACTCCAGTGGTTTGAGTAGGGATAGATACAAAGTTTCATTATGTAAAGATACCACATACTATGGTGGTTCTGTCTGAGACAATGATAAATGAAGACTCAAAAATTACAGCCCAGGCATTAGCCATCAACAGAAAAGGGACACTATGATTCTGTAAGTGGAAAGAAATTTTGTCTTGACATCTTCCAAATTCAAATGTATTTATGGAAGTGACTACTCAAAACCAGTGTCATCTGAAGAGAATAATTAGTCAGTGCAACATAAGTTCAGGATTTTACCAATGCTTATGGGAAGTGAACATAGGTGCTTGCATAAGGTTGACTTTAACGCTCACAGTTCCTTATTAAAATCTGATGATAATGCATCCATGGGAGGTAAATTGTTTATAGGCAGACATCTTCAAAATTAACTTTTTTCTCATTAGTATTTTCAAAGGTTTTTAGTGCATTTTGTCTACCATGGATTGAGAGAAACTGTCTTGGGGCAATATTTATACAATTATTTATTGTACAGTAGCAATAGCTATGCAAAATTAATCTCATAATTGTTCAATTTGAATCATAAAAGTTGACACTCTTGGTTTGCAAACCTGCATTTGCAGTGGAACAGCATATCCTTCTGCATGGTTCTTCAACCAAAAGCAACTCTCAGGTAACTGTTAAAATTAAAAGCAATTAAGATCTTAAACAGGCAGTTATGGCAGGCATTGCCATAAATTGACACAGAACAAAAAGGCTCCACTCCTATTCATTAGGCATTTGTCACAATGTATATGCTGCATGCTTTTGTTTGAATAGAAAAGCAATTATGTTTTAATACACTTATATTCTACTCATCTCCTCATCATCCTAGGATAATGAGTCATTAGAAAAAAAGAATATTATATACAGCAATACAGCTTATTGTTCTGTGCAAATTATTATTGCATTAGCTGAGCATAACTACCTGACAGGAAAGCTTAGTTGTCAGCAGTTTCTGTTTGTGTTGTACTATCCATGCAAGCTTCCAGAAAGCTTTTCCTTATCTAGCCCTGGTTTATGCTCTTAGTGAACCTAAAGTTCATGACCCCTGCATGGGATAGAGGCAGAGAGGACACAATTTGATGACATAGAACAAAAATATAAAATCTCTTTAAAGCTGCCTTGTGACTGGCTCCCATGAGGCACAGATGTATCTGAAACAAGTCCAGAACATACAATTACCATGACTACAGCAGAGTAACTTATTTAATGCAGCAAACAGTGGATATGAAATAAAAAGTATAATAATCATTTTCATATAAATTGACATCATCAAATTGCTGAAGTACACAGTCAAGGCAGATTGGCTGGGGAGATCATTGGTTTTAAATGAGGAGAGTCAGAGTTCAGGCTTCTTTCTGCAGATGACCCGATTATCCTTAAACCACTGCCAAGATAAAAATCATGCTTCCACACCCATAAAGCTACTATATCAGCTCTGAAAAGGGAGCTATGAAAAACAACAGTAGCCAAGGTGAAATGTTAGGCAAGGTTAAACTATCCGTCTTTAAGCAGTGTGTGCTGTGTCCTTGTCCTCACCTACTGCAGGGTATCAGGAGCGTGACCCCGGCAGAGACCTCACGCAGGCTGGGGACACTGCAGTAGTCATCTCCAGGAGAAGTGAATCTTTCTCCTGCAATGATGTCCAGACTAGAGCTGACTATTAGCTCTGCTGGAGCCATTACCCTACAAGCCATAAACGGCATAAACAAAGACAGATAATTGGTTAAGGATGTTGAGAGGCTGTATTTTTACTGCCCAAACAAATGGTTCTTTAAACTAGGACGCTGCCATTCCTTATTATATTACTGTATTTAAAGCAAACCTAAAAATAAATTGGTGTTTCAAAGGTAATAAAGATAGAAAGCCAAAATTCTGCTCTGCAATAACTATTATTTACAAAATTCACAAAAGCAACTTGCATCATGTCTCTCCATTAAGTTTACAATTAACATTTTTAGAAACTAATAGAAAAAAAATTATTTCTGGAGGTAATTGGTTCAACTGGTTTCTCAGAAGAAATTTCTACACACCTTGGACATCCAAAAGCAAATTTTCCAATTGCAATATTTCTCTTTTATCAATGTATCACTGCACTTGATCAGCATCAAAAGAGGGAATGCATATATGCATGTGGGAAAACAGTTAATTGCTTCCTATCTTACAGCGATAGGGGCATGCCATTAATTCTGCAGCATATGGCACAAAATTAGAGCCCATTGCTACTACATTTTCATCATGTTAGAATGCTAATACTAGGTTGCAGTCTTTATATAAATCTAATAAAATACATGAGAAATAAGTTTTGGGTCTTGGTACATTATAGGTTGCTGGTTACTCAGGTGTTTTTCCTAAACAGTAGACTTTAAACCACAAGTTAATAATATGTAGAGAGAAAGCATTTTAAAGTCATTTACACAGTTAAAGGCAAGCAGAAACAAGTGATAAATAGCAGCATGTATGCAGCACTAAGGTTACCCTTGAAAGTCAAAGCTTTTGTTGCAAAGTGAAAGGCATAATATGCTATAAGTCTTTCATAAACACTTTTATGATACCTTTGTGAATCTTAATGCCCCATTACTGTAGTTTGTGGCAAAGGTTTAAATCATACTATATTTATGGGAATACTATTTTAAAGGTTTTATATTAAAAGATGGCATCAAGACAGCCATTGTGATAAGAAGTAAAAATAAACTAACAGAAATAGACTTATGCTAAACAAAGCCTTTTTGGATTCTAAATATTATGATGCTCAGCATATGCTTGCTCTACAGATCCATTTGATTGCTGATTTTCTGATGATATTGATGTGTTGTTATAGAAATATGCAGCTCGTGCTTGCTAATCATGATAAGCATACACTGCAAATCCATTTGATTGTTAAAATTCCTAATGATGATATCGATGCAATATTGACAGGCTGTTGAGAAAAAAAGTCCAGAATACAATGAATGGTTAAACGAGGTAGGATACACCAGATATCTGTTTGATTGTTAAATTTCTAAAAATTACTCTTGAGCATTTTTCAGGGAAATAATAAAAACAAAATGTGCAACATGTGCTATTCTAAATATTATACAATTTAATACTCTTCAATCAGTATATGTACATTTTTGTGTTTGTTCCGAAAGCATTATTTATACAACTAAACAAATTTCAAGCTCTTTTTGGTAGCATGGTGTTAAAACAGTAGTATTAAATGAGTGTTTTAATAGCTTTTGAAACCAGGTTTTTTCAGAAGAGAGAGAAATTCAAAACTAAGATGTGTTTTTTAAAAAAAATTATTTTATTAAATAAAAAATAGCATGGGCACTGAAATTTGAAGGCTACTAATAAAATGATAAATGCAATCTTTTTGTAGAGAGATTTAGCATTTTAAAATTATTGTTTTCATATTAAAAAAATACATTAAGTGATACCTACGTATTGAAGTGAAATACTTATAAGTTTCCCTGAAAATTATCATTACAAAGAAAAGTGCAACACTTTTGGCAGTGAGCTACATTGCCTACCCTGTTTAATTTAGTAAGGTAATACACAAATAAAATTTCAGACCTATTCACAACTTTTCCCTCAACCTCCTTTCCCACTTGCCAAAAAGAAAGAGAGAAAGAAAGAGANGAAAGAAAGAGCGAAAGAAAGAGCGAAAGAAAGAGCGAAAGAAAGAAAGAGCGAAAGAGCGAAAGAAAGAAAGAGCGAAAGAAAGAAAGAAAGAACCACCTCAAATAAACTGAAAATTTAGGATGGGGACAGGGGAGAAGAGAGAAGCAGCAGCACGGCCCAATGCCAAGTGCTCCATGGCAGCAGAACTCACGCTTCAATGCGAACAACGCGTTTCATCTGTGATGTAAATTTTTGTTTCATCAACAATCTAAGTGATTTAATATTGACTGAACTGATCCAAATCATATTAATCTTGGACTCGGGCTGCAGGTCCGCCGGCCGTGTGTATCCCGGAGGACAGAGTGCCATCTAGTGACCACAGGGACGCTGTCCGACAGGGATGAATCCGCACCCAGGGAAAGGCAGCCGCGTTGGACCCCGATCCTGTCCGCACTCCTGGCCAAGGTGGGAGCGGTGCCTGTGCGATAGGTCTTTCAGACCCACTGCAGAAAGGTGGGACTATTGCCTACAGCCTACCTCAGGTTTCAAACAAGGACACCTTAAGCACCTCTCCTCTTGATTAATAGTAATAAGAAAAAATCACTGGAGAAATAAATTGGTTTTGGCAAAAAACAGAGTACAAGACATTTTCCTATAAAAGACCATAAAGTGTATTTTTATGTATTGCATTGCAGAACTGCCTGAGTCTGTTCTATTTTTATTTTTTCTGACATTACCTCTTCCAACATTGGGACCTTTTCCCCACTGAAACTTGTCACAGAACAGAATCCTGAATGCTGCTATTTACTAAGTCATGATGGGAGGGAGGAAGAGACAAAGGCTTAAGCAACAGCAAACTCCAAGCAAAGAGAATGGTGAGTATATGCATAAGAATGAAAGGAAAATAGACAAAGCAATAGGATCCTTGTGGTTAATTCTGTCAGCTTCAGGTGCTTGCTTGTGTCTAACACTCTCAAGATCAGTGAAAAAAAGTTAATACATTGGAAAACATAACCCTTATAATGATTCAAGGCCATTGAAACCTAGAATTATCCACTCCTCACAGTGCAATAGCTGCATCATTAATGGTGCCTTCCTTTAGTATGCAGATTACTGTCTTCCAGTTCCATGCATGCACTGGAATACACAGCAAATAACCAGCAAAGAGGGCGTGGTTACTTCCAGCTTCAACCCATTCAACTCTTCAGGACACAGAATTAGCAAAGCTACGCAAAAACAAAAACAAAAAACAAAAACAAAACAAAACAAGATCAAATACAATTAAGAGCATATGAATAATCAAGGAAAAGATTGAACAAGTGTTTGTGTAAGCAATTAGGACATGGGAAAACATTTTGAGAGATGATTGTACATCATCCCAATTCCTCCCACCTGTACAGCAGGAGGCACCAGGAAGCTGATACACTGTATTGTCAGTTTTCCTCTGCATTGCCATAAGCAACATGGAAATGACAGATTGGGGCAAAAACACTCTTTGGTATAATCAAGGTAGTCATTGCTACTACTACCACTTCCCAGAAGGGAGATGATAATACGCAGAAGAACTATACTCAGGAAAGGATATTTCCATAGCCCAGCTACTTGAATACCTGGACAAAGCAAACACGTAACATTCTATTGGAGGTACTTATGCTAGATGGCTGAAGCAGCTTTCACAGGTCAAAAAATTATAAGAACTTGCATGTGGCCTTGAAACTGATACAGGCTAGAAATTGCTGTTTCTATTTAAAGATAATATTTCTTCCTCTGGAATATGGCTTCAGTTGATCTTTACTGTGATAAACTTGCCAAACTGTTGGAAGAGAATTTTGAGATGCAAGCTCTAAAACCATTGAAATAGAAGGGTGAGGCAAAGGGTTAGGTCAGCAGTGAGTCAAAGATTTACTCAGATGATTAGAAACCAGGTTCCATGATATCTCAAGTGACAGGATTCCTAAACTTGCAGAAAAATATTCAGAACCGTATTCGTGTACAGTGTAATGTGTCTAGTGCTGGTGCCAATCTAAGAACAAGAAACATACCAATAGAACCAGGAATGCAATATGTATATTATCATGACTTGCAAGTTACTGAAATCTGATAACCTACTTCCTAGATGAAAAAGGTGTTAACCAAAGTTTAGTTTTCACACTTCATCTGTGGTTAAAGACATTGTTCCACAGAGAATTAGAGAATAAAATGGGAGTGGTGTGGGTGGCATGTAAATCAGAGAGTTGAGGAGCTGCCTGTACAACTTTTGTTTTTAAAAAAAGCCAGATATGGTTTGATTCTTCTTTTTTTCCACTCAGTATAATAATCTCCCGGTAGAACTTTAAATTTTGTAGTAAACAGATTTTTAAGAACATTAACTTTTTATTGTTAGAAATAAAGTTTCATTCCTTCCTAACCATGCCTCAGCTCCTGAACCAATTAAAAACAAGTTCTGTTCTGCAAGCGCTTGTGACAACATGAAGCCTGTGTGAAATTTCAACTCATTCAGAATTAAAAACTAAACGGTAAATTATTTCAATTTAAAAATACACAAGTCTGATACAGTTATTATACCATCAGTCAGTGCAATGAGAGTTGTTTCTTAGTTATCATTAATGGAGAAACTTCTGGTTTCAGCAGATGAAGGTGGAAGGAAAACCTAAACTTTTAAATCTTGGATAAGCAGAAAGGTTAGAAAGAAGGTGCACATGAGACAGCACAGCAATATTTCAGCATGGTGTAATGTTTAAAATCACAGAGGAGAGAAAGAAAGTTCTGAGAAAGTTCAAGAAATAAAAATAATATGGATGGGACAAAAAATTTCATGTAAAATTTCAAATTTATGCAACTTCTCCTGGAAGCAAGAAAGGAATGTCTTAGATCTATATTACAGAAAGAATAAAATAAAGATTTCAAACTGCTAACCAAAGTAATTTTGAAAAGTGAACAGTGCAATCCACTGGAAAATATAATTTAGGAAAGTTTCTTTTCCTTTACCAACTTACAGGTGAGGGAATCAGAAGTTATATTGCAAACATGGTTAAGAAATATAGAAGATGAGAAAAATTTCAGTGAAATTTTCTGAGTAAGTATTTTTCACTGTAACAGTAAATTGGTCCAAAACACTACAATAGGAAATTTGCATGTATAGTACGTATAGTAAATTTGTATAGCATAATAGATGTGTCCAGAACTATACAGAAAAGAGATAAACTACTATACTGTGTCAAAATAAAGCATGTTCCCAACTGTAAGTCAAAAAAACATGAGCAAATATAGTGGTGAGTAAATTGATCTCCTTCAAATTTGTTATAAGGAACAAAAGGTGCAAGAGCTCCCAAGAAAAAAAGTGTATTGTCATGCTTGCCATATCACGAACTATTTTTCAAGACTATGTTCTCAGCACAAATTGTGCAGAAATGCAAACCAAAATTCATCCATAAAGATAGAGCTAGAGGTCAAAGTTTTGATGGTATGGAAACAAATCTATTTAGTTGGGTTACTTAATAAAATTGCCAGACTGTAAAGCAGATTCCTTTTTGATACACACCACAGGAACAGAAAGTGAATTTCAAAGAGATGCTGGAGCAGAGTTTAAAGTAGCTATACCATCAAAAACTGTGCCCAGGTGAATGAAATCATCTACAAATGAAAACAGCTGTCCCAAGGAGAAACTGTTTTAAAATGTAAAGACATTGGCCCAAGAGGAAGCAAGCACCAGGGCTAAGCTTAACAAACTTTTTTAAGTGATCTTATGCATCATGCCCTGCAGAAGACATTTACATTCTTCTCAAAGCTTTGCAACCACACACCCATAGTACCGTGATTAGTGGCTCACCAACAAGAAAAAATTCCCCGAAATTTCACATGGGGTAGGCACTCCTTATAAATACATAAAAACTTCAAAATATACATAAATAAGGTAGAGTTTTGTTGTTAACTGTTACTGAGCGTAGAGAAACATGAACTTCTAGCAAAGGGGTCAAATTAATGATACAATAAAAGAAGCTGCAGTAAGGTACCAAAGCAAACAGGCTCACCTTGTTGCTACACTTAGTGCCTTCGAGCAAGATGCATTTATATAGACAAAAAATGACTAAGAGCACTATTACTGGTTCAGAGAAGCAAGTTGTATTTATTACTTTATAACAATTTCTATTACAAGTTCTAATACATATTTCCTAGTTGATAGATAAGGAGCCAAGGTTGGGCTCTTGTCCTCCTGAAGTTACCTGCTAGCATAATCATGCAGCCTTACTCCAGTGGGCTGAGGACCAGCCCAAGAAGGGCTAGGGAGCTTTAGTAGCGATAGGTCTCTGTTCTAACCAAAAACTGGCAGAAGATCTTGGGCTCTTTCTTATTCTAATTCCCTTTTTAACCTCACCTCCAGGCTCAAGATAGCCAAGTGTATCCAGCACTTCTGGGAAGAAGGAACTCTCTTATACTGATGTGCATAATTTAACAAGTCACATCAAGTCTCCATCCAAGATGTAGCAAGAAAAGCAGAGAAGACAAACCACAACCACAGTGTGCCCCATCCTACCCACTGTCTGCTGGCCACAAAGCTTCACATTCCCAAATTTTAAACAAAACCACACCCTGTGATGCTTAGGAAAGGTCCTGGGTCAGGTGTGAGGACCAAATAAACACGAGCTTAAACTCCAATACCACAATGGTGAGCCAGATGCACTTTTTAGGTTAACAGAGTGTGTGGGAATAAGAGCAGGATCCTTCCCACTCACTCTTGAAAAAGGGCAGGGTACAGCACACGCGCTACAGCACCACTGGAGCACACACAGGTCCCTTGTGCTCTGTTAAAAATACCAGCTATTGGTTTATAGCCTTACTCCTGCCATCCACAGCCTCACGGCCAGACTTGGGATTCTGCCACCTTCCAACCAGACTGACACTGCAGGGGTTCTGATTAATGATAAATAGGAAGATTTGGAGTACAGATATAAGCATAGTTTCAAATAAATCTATTGGTAATAGAGCAAAAATCTATTTTGACCTCAGCCTGAAACATAATACCTTTACCCAAATGTCTTCCCCACTAGCCTGGGGAATAAAGAACACTGTCTTGCAATTCTTTGCTGTTTTGAAGGATATGGTTCAAACAGCCACTGCATATTGTTAAATGGTGTCCAGCAGTTTCTAGCATTTGAACAGACCATTTAACATAATGCAGGGAGGACTAAAGAGAGGTTAATATCAAGAAAAAACAAACTTTTTTTTTTTTTTACTCTCTAAGTATATAGTATATGTCTAATATGTAGTTAATAAGGTGCTCTACTTATAAAGGTTGTCATCCTAGGGCCTTGTAAAAGTAAATTTTGATGTTCAGTCAATTCCTTAAGTCTAAGCATTCTAAATTCACAGCAGTGCCTAATCTATTCCCTTAATTAAATAATTTTGAGGTTGTTGTTTTTGGGGTTTTTTTTGCTAATTTGAATCTGTTTGCCATTGTCCTAACCCAAAGACTCCTAAAACTGTTGATCAGAAATAGCATAATATTTTTCAAAAATTGCACACACAATGGCTATAAAAACTATCCATTTAATGCTGCCACCGTACCAACACATTGTAAAAGTTTAGACATTTCAGTGAGTGGTTTCTCTCTCTCAAGGGAGTCAGTACTTGACATACCAAATAAACCATCTCCTTTCCCCACAAATGCTAAATAATTGCATCTCAATTCCTGTGTCACTCTACATTTATGCAAAAATTATTGTGGATGTTTATTTAGGTATGTTACACCTGCACCAGTGTTATAGGCTGAGACTTGAAGAAAATGAGCTTCCTGACCCTTCAAGTGCATGGCAGCACTCTAACAGAAAATGGCTTTGGCTTATATTAAAGCTGTTTTAGAGAAGATAATTTCTGTTCTTTTACAGAGACACCTAACCACATTGTTTTGCATCTAGTTGTGCACTTTTGACATATGATCTTTATTTAAAGAATAGATCCCACCATACATTCAGGGGTTTGTTGGTTTGTTGTTTTTGGGTTTTTTTTCTAAGGGGCTAAGTGATTAACATTGGTTAGCATATTTGATTACAGAAAAAATGCAAGATTTTTTTTTTTTTGCCAATGAAAGTTTGAGCGTCAATATACTTTTCCCCTGTAGTTTAGATTGAAAACCTTAAAGACAGTTTTAGATCATTATTTCTTTAGCATAAAAGATTCCCCACTGTCTTTGGCTTTGATACAACATCCATACAGAGCCACATTACAGGATGTCTTGGTCTCATTATCAGCAACCCAGTGCACAAGCATTGCATGTTTTTATGTCATTACTTATCCCACAAAGACCCTGTGCAATGCAGAAATAATTCAGAATCAAGGTGGTTTTGAATACAGAATTTCCCCTAAAGGTTGAGGACAAAAGGACATTTAGCACAAAATCCAAAAATATTTAGATTAAAAAGTTGTCTTATAATCCTCAATTCTGTAGAAGAAATAACTTAAATATAATCTTTTCCTCTACTACATCAGGCCACTACTCTAGAATAGTATGTACCAACAGTTTGCTCGTCAATTTGATGGGGCAAAACAAGGAATTTCCAGAGAAGGAAGATATGTTACGCCTTAAACTTCACAAATATGTTTTGATTGATTTCCTCCTCATTCTGTATGCTCTTTAAAATTAACTCTGCCAGTTAGGATTGCAGCTTAATTTCATATTGCATACTTTAAAAGATTTTTGGAGCTATGTCAAGGTGGCAACAATTAATAAAATATTTCTGTAAGTAATATTACAGAATACATTATCTCAGGAAGATCAAGATAATTTTTTTTTTCCTTTTTTTCAGGGGATCAGATCTCTCAGAGAGAGAGATCAAGCGGAAGGTAGTCATCACCTTCAGGCCCTGTGGCAGCCCATTGGTCCTTCTTCACCCTGGGATTCTCAGTGGTGGGGGTCCTGAGCTTGTTCAAAGGTTTTTACTATTGATACATTTTAGCAAACAAAGGAATTAATGCTCATTGGCTACACAGTTCTCTTATTCTAATGGCTAAATGAGTCCCTGACTTCTAATGGTAATTGTTCCCATGTTCAGTCGAATGGGTTTCTTGGGTCTGTGGACAATGGGTCAGTGGTAGTGATCTTCCTGTGCCAAAATTACGTTTTGCCCAGTCCAAGCTGATTTCAATTGTCTCTTCTTGTGGCCTGTAAATTCAGCATTCTTTGTGTCCTTTTTCAGTGATACATTCTTCTCCCCCAGCCTTTTTTAACCTGCCTCTAGGTCTGAGATAACACCCAGACAAAAATACTGCCTTAATCTTATCTCAATTCCAGTCACAGAGGCTTAACTTACAGTCTAGGTTCCAGGTATGCACAGAGGCATATTCGGGAGAGTGGTTGGTGGTGGTCACAGATGCCACCTGTCCCATAATTTGGGGTGCTTTTTGTTTGACCAATGATATGTGTTCGAGCTATCACTTCTTCACACAGCTTGCCACAGTGGGGAGTTTTATCTGGATGCATTACTCAGGATGTGCTACCCAGATCTCACCTCCAGCAGGCCTGGAGTTAGCACCATCCCATCCCTCCCTTCTGTGCTTATCTTGTGGAAGAGTCCTTCTGTGGTCTCAACAGCATTTAAGATGGGTAACTATGCTCTTTAGGTCTTTACAAAAAATTTTAATCTTGGATAACTTAAAAAAAAAATAAATTGTGATTTCACTGTGCTTTCAAGCAGCTCCATTTATTATGATTTGTATATAATCCAATCCTAAAGCCTTATTTAGGATCTCAGTTCTTTGAGAATTCTTTAAGAGGCCAGAATACACATGAAAAAATATTGCCCTGTATAGGCACATTGCAAAAATCTCCATAACAATTCCTAAGGTATCTCATTGGCACTTCTGTCCATTTTGAAATATTTCCAAACACAATAGTACTCTGAAGAGCCTTTTACAGGGTGCCAAAATACATTATTTCCAATTATAAAGTTCAAAGGTGTTTGTCACTGTAAAAGTAACAGAATGTGATTTACTGCTTTAAAGTGTTAGTTTTATGTGTTCATTAGAACAACCATTTGGTGGTTTTCTGTTGAGTATTCATAAAATCCTGCCTGCCAGATAATTATATTGCATTAATATGGTATGAATAAATGAAAGCAGTAATTATGGTTTTATTCTTTGTTTGGCAATTTACAGTTTGCTTTGCTTCAATGGTACAAAACTATTGCATCTGAAACAATATCACACAGTAATTTGTTTTAGGACTCTTCAGAACATATAGATAGAGAGCACTCCACGCAGAGTAATTGGATGGGTAGCATAAAGCATATGTACATTTTCTTTATATCGGGCTTTGATCATGAGGAACTTCATAAACTGCCAGGAAAAAAAAAAATCAATTTTTTGAAGTCCAAGTCTTTAAAATAAGAAGGATATTCTATACATATTTGCCACCTTTATATGACTATGCACACACTATACCATGCCATTAATTCTAAAGTCCCTAAGCAAATCCATGAGGATTACTGCAGAAGAAATAGATAGTTCAAAACAACCGACTGTCAGGACAACTTGATTCTATATCACACAACTTACAACAGATATTATAAGGGAGATAAATATGTATTTCTTTTTCCAGCAATCAACTTTCTATTGCATGATCGCTTAAATCAATGGTGGCCTCCAACAAGAGTCAGGCAGACTGTACCTCAGAGTAATGCAAATTATCTTCCTTATATCTAGAAGCTGGAGTAGATTTCTCAGTGTGTGGCTTTGGGAAAGTAATGACTGACCCAGACAGCTATAAAGAGGGAACATAAGAGACCAGAGATCAAAGAATGTCAGACAGAAGTGTCTTCTTAAATCTTGAAGAGCCCTACCTCCTACAGGCCTGCATATTAACCTCACACAGTAGTGACTAGCAAGGTTTCGAGATCACTACCAATAAGCAGGTATTCCCAGAGACCCTCAAATGCAATAATCCTGTTTCAGTACCAGGCAAAGCATTCCTCTTGCACACAGCAAGCCCATGGCCCTTCAGAGACGCTCCTCGTTGTGACTCTTCACGGTTCTCTCATCAGGTGTTCTAGGGAAGTGCAGGAAGAATTGGATAAAAGTCTTCGGCATGGGTGCAAGGTAGAGCTTGCCCATCAAGAACTCATCCAGTCATCCTAGCCATGTTGTGCTTTCACCAGAATTTTTATTTGAGCTAGACAGACCCCCAGGAGCCAGCCCAAGGAACTCTGTGAAAAGTGCAGGGGATAAGTGTAAAAAGGAAGCAAATGGATGTGATGAAAAACATTACCACCTTCTCAGAATTTTTTGCATATTTCACTCCAGCAATATTAAGAGTTGTATTTAAGCCCCTAGATCAAATTTTTTCAGGTTTCTGTATGAAGCTTACACTAAATTGTGGTTACCTGGCTTGGAGGTGAAGGTAGCTTTTTGGAAAGAAAGCCCTGTTCGATAGGCATCACAACCTTGCACCATAAAGCCCATTGAGCCAGATATTTTTACAAACCTCCATCCAAGTGACAGATTTGAGAATTAAAATCTTATTATTGGCCCCAGAGAATTAAGATCTTTATATCAACCCAAGAGAAGCTGTCTCTGTACCAGACATATACAGAGAAGAATGTAGTTGTAAAAATCAAGATTTCTATTATTTTGCTATTACAAACCATAATTAGGAGACATGAATATTTCCACAGAATTTGCATTTAAAAAGTAACAATAAACACTAGAGCTCATAGAAGAGCTCACCAGAGATTACAGAAATAATGGATAAAAAATTAAAATAAAAACCCTAGGCAAACAAAAACACACACACAAAACCCCTCCAAACCAAATCAAACAAAAGAAAAAAACCCAAAACAAAACACTTCTGTTCACTTTATCATAATCTTGATCATAATAAAGTATGGCTTAGCTGAAAACATAAGTGTTAAGACCCACAGCTTTTCCACATTTTGTATGTGTGCATAATATCAGAGAGGAGGCATTATAAGAGCACAGACATGAAGAAAACAAAGCTACAAAAGCTAATGCTTTTCAACAGAAAACAGACCCACAGCTTTTCCAGTTATGATGTCAGCAAAGTATGTAAAATTATTTTAAGGAAGGTAAACAGGCCAGAGGAAAATAACAATATAAGTGCAGCAGTATCTTATAGCAACCTTTTCAGAATTATTGGAACCACAAAGAATGTTTCTCTTAAAAAAATGAAATAATTCTGAACACTTGACTCTAAGCTTTGTATTAACAGGCATTTTTTCTTTCTTCTTATAGAAGATACTCCTTCAGTCTTGACTAGGCCATGCAAGTAAACACATGAAGTTGAAGAATTTTTAAAAACTTTAAAGTTTTATTTTGTATTAATATATTTCAAAATAGTTAAGAACAGGTAAAACCTCATGTCTTAAATGTCCTAATATAAGAATTTTTCAAGAAAAGTCATGACAACTTAGAAATAGGTGGATCTGTAGCCTCCAATTTAATCATCAAGCCCAGTATTAATGTTTTTATCTTGGCAACATTTTTTAGAAAAAGACACAGAAAATGTTTCCAAATAAATGTCTGTAAATAAAAGAACTTTCCTTTTGCTCCAGATCTCTCAATTAAAAAAAATAAAATTATCTTTTGACACACTGTAAAATCTAGTAGTTGCAAGACATACATATAAACCAGCCAGGTCTCCCAAGGATTGGATGTCTATGGGATGGTTTGTTTACTAGTGGTGGTGCACTGAAGGAATTTAATTTCATCCACAAAGGCACTGTTTGGTTATATTCTGACCTGGGACAGTTTCTCATGTATCTTTACTAACATTACTCTCAGCTGTTCATTTTTGTAACCTCCAAATGATGTTTCTCAGAGTTCCTACTCATGTTTGAAAAGAAAGAAAAAAGAAAAAGAAAACAAAGAAAAAAACCCCAAACCCAAACCTATTTGAACGACCCTCCTATGCTACTTTGCCAGTGTCACTGTAGCAGCACCAGTGAGAAGATGACCAGAATAGCTCTGTCCTATCTAACGCTATTAGATGGACAAGGATGTTCTCAGACAGACATCAAGATGACCAGTCATTGGACAGGACTGCAGAGGGGTGTTGGGGAACATCCCAAGCAAAAAGTAAATCATTGCCTTTGGGATACTTCATTACTTCATTCAAGGGATTTTTTCAGCTTTAGAAGGATGTAAATGAAACTCAGATATAGCTGAGCACAACCAAAATGATTTGACTGACTATTTTACTACCAAAATTTAACTAGGAAAAAAATGGAACCTAATTAAAAATTTCCTAATTTATCCACACAGGATAATGACTGTAAAATAATAACCCTTTTTCTGACCCATTCCATTACTGGTTCCTAAAGCTTTTTGTATTAAAAGGTTCAGATTTTTTTAATCACTTCGAAAAGGGAACCTGCCACTTCTCTGGTGGTAAGAAAACTGAACTTTTAAAAGGAAAAAGAAATTAAAACAACAAAACAAAAAACAAAGTCAAACTTGTAGATGAAAGCCTACTTCATTATCTGTGAAGGAATAGTAAGACCCATTTAAAAAGATTAAAGCTTTGATTAGAATTTTAATCTGCTTTTTTTTACAATTATTCTGCTAGAATTTACTTTTTAAAAGAAAAGCATTCTGAGTATCTATTAATATGAATCCAAAAGAGAGAGGGCTCTAAGAAAATCCTCAACTATCCTCATATGATTGTCATTAAAAAGAAAGAAAAAAGTATTTACAACAGTGCTAGGTAAGCACATTTTCTCACTAAAATATTTCTCCTGCTTCCTAATGACATTTTATAAATGAGTTCTGATGAATCAGTGTCCATTTATCACAAAGAAAGCAAGAAACTTGTCTAAGCTTTTCTTTATGATTGCTTTGAGAGTCGGTCATTAGCTTTACATTAAATAGACTTTTAACGCCATACTCCAGTAACAACATTTTGACAGTGGTCCAAGTTGTGTTACTGAAGTGCGAACAGAGGAAGAAGGATAAGCTGGACTTCTGGTTTTAACACTTATGTCAGCATGTAATCACATTTAAACTAATAGATAAATTAAAATCTATTCTGTATATACCACCACACAACTTATTTAAATATTAATCTGAAAACAGCCTATGTTTTATTATCTTGTTTCCCATTCTCAGTTGAAAATGTTTTAAAAAACATGAAGAATTCAATTCCCTTGAGGATTTAAAATCTGAAACTACTTGAACCACGTGCAGACAGTCCAATATAACTAGCAACTTCTAAAAACAGACAGTGCACAAGGAGAACCTAGACTTTATTGGAATCAAGGAATTTCAGATGAAAAATGTTGCCATATTACATTCTTATGTACTCCACAGCAAAGCACTGATCAGCAAAATCTGACTTTATCTGAAATGAGACATTTCACAGAATCACAGAATAGGTCAGGTTGGAAAAGACCACAGTGGGTCATCTGGTCCAGCCTCCCTGCTCAAGCAGGGTCATCCCAGAGCACATGGCACAGGATTGTGTCCAGATGGTTCTTGCATATGTCCAGTCAGGGAGACTCCCCAGCCC
>VZTX01000314.1:194913-212413 GCA_013400915.1 Pardalotus punctatus | reverse complement strand
GGACGGAGAAACAGATGCATACATGGTAACTCTTTTATAGGTCAGTCTACCACAAATGTTAGTCTTATATTTAAACAGCAGAATTATACCTGCAAAAATTAATTTAAGTTAGATTTGTGTACTTTATGCGCTGTGTCTTAACATCCTTATTACTGATTTTTTCCACAATGCTTTAGAAAAGCAGAGCTCCCCTCAACATAAATATTGACTGGTGTTCTGCTGTGTGACTCCCTCCTGCTGGGAGAGCAGATTGTGCAGCACTTGGGGCAAATGGAGGGGGACAAGCAGGGAGGGACACAAGGGACTTCTTGTCAGGGAAGGAGGTGACTGTGGCTGAGATGAAGGGGAGGCTCCAGGCAGCCTGAAACAGCCTGGCCATCTGAGCAACAACTGCTGTGGGGTGCTTTCCTTTCCCCAGTGACAGGCTAAGTGGTCTGACTCTTTCCCACGAGTCTCCTACAAAGAGTGGTATGGAGAAAGGGAAGGAAAATAGGGAACCGATAGGTGTAGAATATGTGGGAAGTACCTTACTACACTTATGTTAATTTTTTTAACTCTGAAATCTGCTGTTTATGGTTTTATCTTGCTCATGTAATGGCCAAAAAAAAAAAAAAACCAAACAAACCTCTACACACAGAGCAAAAGATTAAATTTCTAGAAGTTGTACAACTGCAATTATGATAAAGGTCTGAAACGTTATCACTGGTGGAAAAAGAAGGGTGTGTGGGCAGGAACGTCAGTTCTGCCTCCTAGCTGAACTGTACTAATTGACATTAGTGTCAAGGACACTCCAAACCAGGAGGATTGGGCCCATCCTGCAGCTGTGCTCAATTAACATTTTAATGCAAAGCTGAGGAGATGCAGATAGGTAACAGGTGTGGTTCACCCTAATTAAATAGCTCTTCTCAACTTTACTATTTATTTCCTGTTATACAAAATGCCACAGTACATATTTTTCCAAAGCTATCATTTGGGGGAGAAGCCCAGATGAGAAATTGCCAACAAACATATCAAGTCTTACAAGAAAGCAAAAGCCCAGCAAAAGTGTTCCTAATGACATTTCATTTAATCAAGTTGTTTACAAAGAAAAGCCCAGGAAGTTGACAGCTGTATAGTTCCAGGATATTACACATCTCTTCCCCATAACGTGGCACAGTACACAAAGATAAATGAGCTCCACTAAGCAAAACTACCACTATCATTAGAATAGCCATAAACTAATGCTAAAAGGGATACACTGGAAAATACCACAATGTTGGCAAAATGGAGTTGGTTTTTTTTGTGTTTTTTTTTTTTAATTAGTTAATGAATGTGAAGTTTTGACTAATGGCAAGAAGCACACACTATTTTCAGCTGGGATGATCCAAGAAGACCAGATGGCATTCATCCTAGGATTTTTGGAACAGGATTTTCACAATATTCAAATGTAAAACATGATAATTCTTCTAAATTAATGAATAACTTCTTCATGCCATTGTTATAATTCTAATTTTTTTTTGGGGGGGTGGTGGTTTAATATTTCTGATAACATAAACTACTGTAATTTTTTTTTTTAACTTGCCAAAGAATCAATACTGGACAGAATGGACATAAAAATAACAATTTATTTTATTTAAAGACTTTTTATTGCTACTTTTGCTAGTCTTTATGTGACAACTATTAGATAAACTATGGAGCCATAACACAACAGTTTGATAAAACAATAAGAAAACATAGTTCCATATTAATAGTGAGAATTTCTTTAACAAGAACTCCAGGATGCTAGGATCCCTCAAGGACTGGTCAGATTTCCAAATAAAAGTTAGCACTGGACAACATCAATTCTTTTGAGAAACTAAAAATTATGTAAGAAATCAAGAGAGAAATATTGTGCAGATGTAATCTCACAGAGATTTTTGTCTATGCACAATTTTTGTCCTACCTGCAGCTGTATCAAGCTAAACAGGTTTCAGATGAAACAGTATTCACCCCTAACATGGACCCAATTCCTGTTATATTCTCTAGGTTTGAAGAAAGTTCACTTTCTGTACCTTTTGAAAAATCATCCTTGTTATGCATCTGCCATGCATCATTAAAATTATAATTTTATTATATCAATTTATTTTCCCTTTAGTCCCAGTAAGTTTCAACAACTCAGTTTTTAACTTCATAAGAAGAAGAGCTTGGTAGACAAAAAGAAGCTGAAAAATTGCTTTATTAAATATGCATTACATGTAATTACTTATTTCCTGCTTAACTGATCTGGTGAGGAACCCTCTTCCTCAAAGTCAGATCCCTTCACAGAAAAGTACTTGTTTTGAAAAACTTCAATTTGAGAGGTTTCTTGTGTTAAAGATGGAATTATTGGTCAAAAGGAAACATAGATTATTGGTTAATTATTGGTCAAAAAGAGACAACTATTCCTTATATTCTGCTGATTAAAGCAAGGAAGAAATTCAGATTTCATTGACTCACATACTACATGAATATGTTAATGTGGCCTTTTGACTCCACATCCACATTTCAATGTTTCTGGCAAAACAGTTCTTCTGCCCCTACCTGGTTTACCATCTAAAGTGAATGGGAAATGTGCATCCCAAAATAGAAAAAGTTCACATTCATTTTTCCACAATTTTGTATCTCTTACTACTTGGAGGAGGAGAGCAGAGGGACCTCAGTGGTTGGTTGAGTCTGAGATGACAAGCAAATCCCTCTAAGCTGGCAACACAACCCAAAAATTGTCCTCGGTTTGGTATATGAAGATTCATCAGGCTTATGTCACTCCGGATCTTACTCTAGTTACTTCACTAATTTTTCTCTCTTTTCCTTTCAGAAAAAAAAAAAAAACAAAAAAGCCCCCAAGTTGTTTCTGTTACACCTGTTTTTAAAGCGCTACTACTATATTCTAAGAACCTGAACAGGGATTCTTAAAAATAGTTGTATTTCTCCTCCAGAAAAATTTAACTAATTTGATGATTTTTTTTTTTTTTTACTTTAAGTGGATTTAATATTTTAAAAGAAAGTAAACTGAATGTCAGTCTTATCACCAATTATGCTAAATCCTTATTATCATGAAAGGAATAATTCAGATGTACAGAGCAAACTACAGACAAACACCTTTAATTCTCATTAGCCTTAAGATTTGGCAAATTTTTTTTCATTACTTTCTAATAGGCAACACTAAAAACTCCATGAAAATTCACCTGGTATTGACTTCTATAACTTGACAAAGAATAAGATTCCTGGATCTATCTGCTGAAAATTTGTTTCCCAAATATCTCTTCTTGGTTTGCACTCTAACAGTATTAATGAAACACTAACACTAAAACAAAAACAAAAGCAAAAATACATGGAAAATGAGTAAAAATCCCAAAACTCAACACAGCAAGGTTTAGATTAAAGTATTATATAAAACAATGACAGAAAATGTTAATTGAATTACTATGGTATATTTGCATCACATATAGAAAACGTGATACCTCAAACGTGTAAAAAGCTACATTTATCATTCTTTTTAGTAAAATTTTAAGCTTCTCTTGGAATTTTTAAATGAGTTTTCCTACTGAACCTCTTTTGTAAATTTGTGTGCATTTACAGAAAAAACATCATTTCAAAGTCAAGAAGAAGTAAGTCACATCATACTGTGCTTATAACAGTGACTGCTGAGTATAAATAACTTCCTCTTAATACCGGAGCTGACCCCAAAACAGGTCACCTTTGCACCACTGAAGAAAAAAACAACTGCATAAAAGGCAAGAACAAGTATCCTGCTATGATAGTTTCAGAATATGTTTCACCTGGGTAAGTTAATTTCCTATCAAGACCAACAGGCTGAGTTAGAACCTAAAGCGTAGAATTATTAGGATATTATACATACATAATATATAAACCAACTTCAAAAAATATAGGTACTAGGAGAGCTGTACTTCTCAAACATACTGTGGTGCTTTTAGAACCAGAACACAATCTCCTCTTTTCCCAAAGAGGGGCGAAGTAACCTGGGCCCCTCTGCTCCAAGGCAGAATCCCATTTCATTTGACTTTCTCTGAAATCTGCTTCAGTGTAATCTGTATTCATCATACTTCCTTGAACTCAAAGAAATGGTTCTTATACTAAGAACTGTAATTCAACTCTTTTCAGACTTCACCTTTCCTTTTAACCAACAACTACCCACGGTCTTTCACATAACTGTACTCGGTTCCTTTGGGATTTCAGCGCAGCATGACTTGGCACTTTGACCAATGCACACGTTGGAGAATGAAACCACAGAAAACATTGGCATTCCTTCGGCCGTTTCAGACCTTGTTTAGACACCTTTCTTCAATGCTGATAAGGCATCATTGTCAGGGTACATACAGAGACTTTTAGATACTGTGCTGGCTGTGGAGCCAAACATGCAGCATTCTCACTGCTTCCACACTGTATTGATGAATAAATAAGACCTTGAGCCAATGGCAGCTCAATTTACAGTCTCTTAAAGACAGAAATTAGAGTACTGTTAACTTAAAGGTGACAATACACACTGACAACAATTAAGCCCTGTATCTTTACAATGAGATCAATCACCTTTTAGATTGCAATCGTAGACATATGATAACTATTATGGCAAACTCGTGAACTTTAGACAATACTTGTCACTACTCTTACCACTGCACCTTTGCTATTATTGAAGAGGCACCAGAACCACTTGCACCTTTCTAAGATGAGGCACAATGTCTCGAACATTATTACTTGTCTTGCTGTATCCTGCCATTATCTTCACAAAGTGCATGCTCATCATAGCCTGCTCAGATTTTATTGATTTCAGCCCTGATCTTGAATGAAGACAGAACACTTGCCTGTCATGAGGTAATCAAAATAGTATTCAAAAGGGATGCAGTAGCCTCTGATACATAATTTTCAGAGTACTGTGTTGACAACTCAATCTCCCTGAAGACCGAAATAGCATGGTACTTTATTAAGCAAATTACATCTAAATAAATAGTCTGGTTTGAATATCAAGTGCCTTTTGCTTCCACCATCACTCTAGGTCATCTCTAATGGAGAAGCAGTTCATAAATCAATTGGTGTTTGGCATAGGGAACCCTGCCATGTTGCTTGTGTGACATTCACAATAAAGATCCTAGGTAAATTGGAAAAATACTTGGAAGAATGGTGTATGGGCTAGGGAGGGAAAATAGAAAAAGAGAATAAATTTTCATTTAATGTTTCTCTCTAAAAAAATCCTCTATATCCGAATGCCTCTTACCAATAAGAAGGGAAATATTTCAGAGAAATTCTATCAGAGTACATGCTAGAAAAATAAAATACACTGTTGCAAAGCATAAATGTTCAGAGTCCTCTATAGAAATAGTATAAATAATAGTCCTTGTAAAGGAAAATTTCTCTGCACAATAAAAGCCTTTTGTCCTAAAGTACATTTGTTTATATTACAAAGTGTCTCTCCTCCAAGTCTTCTGTACACTGCTGCCCCTTCAGCACAGTCACAGTCTAGTAGAAGATTAATATTTCAGAACTTGTCATGGGCAGTTTCACTTGACTCTGTCACTGCCTATGTCTGACAAGCTATTTATCATGCTGCTAAGTGTCAGCATTAAATTATCCCTGCTGTTATGACAGCAACATTATTCATCAGGATTACACCCCCAGTACAAGGCTGCTTACAGCTGTTTCCTTCTTCTGAGCTTTATCGATCCCTGCTCTTTCTATTATAAAAGAAAGGGTCTATGCACATGACCATTCACATCTTGCATGTCTGATGAATTTTATTTCTGTGCCAACATCAAACAAAAAGGCTTCCCAGAAATGGGCTTCCACAGTTATAAAATGTCACTGGCAGAAGAGAATCGTATTCCCTTCAACTGGAGGCACATTCTCTTTGAGGGGACAGAGAAAGACTGCAAACATTATTGATCATAATGCATAGGCACCCAAGGTTGAAGCAAGTTGCTTGACAAATCAATCTGCATTTGTTTTAACCAAGTCACCCTTCCTTAACTACTGCAACGAAATGACAATGAAATCAAGAATTATTTATTGTGTAGTACTATTCACAGGCACCTCAACTGTGCCCTGTTTCCAGTCCAAACTCCAAGCCCTGCATTTACCTTCTGCTGGATTGTCAGGCTGGAGCAGGATAGAGGGAATAAAGATATGGGCATGTTGAATTCTTCAAAAAGTCTCCTGCAACCTAGATTTGGCTCACTTTTCTGACATTCCACACACCACCCTCCAAAAAGAGAACAAAAATCATCGAGATTTTGTTCAAACTTTGTTGATACGGCATGAAGCTCTGTCAGGTGAGGTTTAGATTAGATCTTAAGAAAAGGTTTTTTTACCCAGAGGGCACTGGAACAGGCTCCTCAGAGAAGTGGTGACAGCATGAACCCTGCCAGAGCTCAGGAAGCCTTTGTACAATATATTCAGGCACATGGTGTGGCTCCTGCAGAGGTGCTATGCAGGTCCTGGAGTTGGATTTCAATATTCCTTGTGGTTCCATTCCAACACAGAATATTCTATGATTTTATAACTCTATTTTGGTTTTTATTCCTAGGATTTCTAAGTTTTTAGAATAGTTTCTCTGAGATTACTTGTTTGGCAGTTCTACCTCCCATTTTACCTTTTGTTGCTATTGCTGGATTTCAATAACAAATACCAGCATTGTTACAAATATGCTTTAAAAAGAGAAATTTCAGTAAATTCAAGAGAACACCCTGCCATCTCTATACCAGTTTTACCTGGTAATTAAGATTTAGATTTTCCAATTCACTGTTAGCTAAACCTCTTATTGAGTGCTGTTTCAAATCATTAATACATAAAAGGATAAAAGGGATTACTGAAAATCAAGTTCTTAAAATTCATTTTTAAGTATAATAGGAAATAAGAATGACATCCCAGGGAATGGTATTCTTCTAATTCATATTCCTGTTCCATCACACCTCACAAATGATATTTGCCTTCAAATTAAATATAATATTTAGTGTTTTCCTTGGATATCAAGACATGTCACAAGGAAGACTTTCAGCTTTTATTAAGAAGGTATTTTTCATTTGCTTATCTGCAAGGAGTACAGATAAAAAGTAAATTTCGAACATGCAAAACTAGTGGACAACAGGCCTCTCCACACTTCCACCTTATTTCAGCGAATCGCAGTTCCAGGGGAATGGCACCGTTTTTGAGGAGCTGGGGTGCTACTGACCGAATTTTCTGCTTTGCAAGAAGACTGCTAGCCCAGCAGGGATGTGCAGCATGGGCCTTCCCACAGGAAACCAGAGCCATGCATGTATCCATGCTCACAGTGCTGCAGCCCAGCACTTACAAGGTCATGGAATCAGCTATCACTTCGTCCCTTCTTGTTACACATCTGTGCTAAAAGTGTGGGAGCCCAGCTCAGCCCATTGTCACCACTTTCACTCACAAGCTTGCTTCCCCAGGGCTTGCATAAATTCATAAGTGAGATATCTACAATTTGTGCTCTACCACTTCAGAGCAAAAGATTATACCAAAATAGGCAGATGTACAGTGTAAGATTTTTTAATCTGCTTTTTTCTTTTCATGATTTTTAAGTCCAAATTCATCAAGATAACGGGTCTTGATGGATCTTGCTCTAAGCACTCTATTTCAAGGAGTGTTAATAAGTCATCTATATAAAAAATATTTGGGAAGTCACTTTGGCTCTTACCTCATTTGAAGTACTTTTTCTGATATTTGGAAGAAAACTAAAATTTCAATAATAGTATTTTGCTTAACATGAATAATTCTCTCAGAGCATTCTGACTGAAATTGTTTTTATATTCTTAATGTTCTTATCTCTAGGAATGAACATTTAAAAGTCTAAAATGGAAGTACATACTGCAGGTCACCAGTTTTGTTGGCATAATACAAAGCTAGGGATTTCCTTGAAACAAAGCTGCAGGGATTTCAAGTAGAATAACCTGAAAGCCTATCAACACATGGCATGTGTTTATACTTTTCACAAAATTAGTCAGAATTTTATGGGCATTATCGCAGTGTCAGGGGACCAGACAACAAAGATTTTGATCTCAAGGGAAAGCTTGCTGCTAAAAGAAAAAAAAGATGCCATTTGAAATTAAGTTTCAAAGTCCCTAGCAAAAATGCACACCCAATTAGTACTTCTCATATTCTTCAGCAATTACAGGACCATAATCTATGCTATTAAAAAAGAGTGATTTGGTGTTCTTATAAACAGTAAGTTGCCAATCTTCAGATTACTGTACCAAGGTGTAAAGAAAATTGCAGTGATGTGGATAGAACCAACAATAACAAGTGTCACTGTTAGACATACTGGCACTTTGCCAAACTGGAGTAGAGATTTGAAAGGGAAAATCTCAATGAACATGAAGAGTTCATTTGCAGCGAATAAAAAATTAAAACTTTTTTTTAAAAAAAAAATATTTGCAATTAAAATTCATGGAAAAATTATACTTTGAATGTAATTCTGAGATTGACCGATACACATAGATTTGTTTATTTAATAAAACAAGGCCACAGCTGAATTTTTTTCCCAACAGCCTGTCCCTTACAATAGATCTGTTTACTTTAGATTTGCTGGTGATTACATTCAGCTGTACTATCTGTTTGAGAGCTTTTAACTTTGAATGCTGTGGTAAGTGTCAATCTTTATATTACTGAAGGACAATTAGGCAAACCATGTAATTGTATTGTCACTTATTAATTTCAAGCTCCAATGTCATAAATTATATGCCTTAATTAATACTATATGTCAATCACAATCTGCAACTTTGAAAGGATAAAGAGGTTAACAAGAATACATAATTAAAAGAAAACAGCGAATAATGGCACGGCTGAACAGTTTATAAAATTAGACAAGAAAACTGGTGCTGTGTCAGCATGTAGGAGCCAAGAAAAAAATAGGGTGCTTGACAAAATGCACACAAGAATTAAGAAGTCAGAAAATGAAGGAAAGTTTTAACTCTTAAGGTTTTGTTCCACTAACAAGGCCAAGGTTTTGTCAGAAAGTAATTTAAAGACAACTGTAAAATATATAAAGTCACTTATTCCTTCTGTAACGTGCTATACAGATGAAGAAATAGCACATGTGTTTGTACAAATTTATTGATATAAATGTCCCAGTTAGCAGAACCTACACATACTGCAGCAGATTTGTCATTACAAAGAGGTGGCAATGCTGTCTCAACACACAGACACACCAGAGCTGGCAAATCATGATTGATAATTTTTTTTTGGGGGGGGGTTTTGTTTGGTTTTGTTTTTTGGGTTTTTTTGTTTTGCTTTTTGTTTTGTTTTTTTTTGGGGGGTTGGGTTTGATATTAGAAATGAAGGCAAAGCTGAAGGCCAGTGGCCCTAGAGGGCTCACAAGTCCTGGAAGGTCCTCTGCTACTGGGAAGGATTTGCAGTAGCCCTGCTGTCCCACTTGCTGAAGGTAAGGACCTAAAGGAATCCAAACAACATGCAGTAAAATTTATTCAAAATGAAAACATCTCAAATGTGCACATGATATCAGGAAGATGGAAGGAGTGAGGAAATTATTCCTGTGATGGAGAATAAGGACATAGAGGAACACGCAGAACAAGAAGCAATGACTATAGAGCATCAATCACTTTCAAGCACTGCAAAGTATTCTCTCTTAGTCTGTCTACCTACTGTGGTACCTTTCTTGAAGAGGAAAAAAACATCTAGTTAGGCATTTGGTTCTTAAGTTAGTAGCATGTTAAAACTGTGTCTGTACTATCTGTAAGGAATTCCAGATCCTGTAATAAGTAGAAATTAGATGAACTGAGACCTTATTCAAACAAAATTATGACTATTTCTATTTTTTCCATCACTTATATCCTTCTATGAAAGACCAAATAGGAAAACAAAGTAGATGTAGGCTCAGTGGCTAATATTTAAGATCTCCTAGAGGAACTTTAAACAGACTCTTGTCTCCACAGGTAAGTTAACATTTTATTCTTCAACTGGGTACGCCCCAAGAAAGAGAGAGACAGGAGCCCATTCATATGACTTCCTTTTCAAAGCACTCGTGGGAAGATTTCTAATTCCCAGAAGCTTTCCGCTACCCCTTCCCACTCAGTGCAGGACCCGAAAGAAAGCAAAGGATGCAGCCTACCCAATAGTGCTCTCCCTGGGACAGTACATGCAATATGAAGGATATTCTTGTCTATTTTCCCACCAGACTGAAGCTTGCACTTCTCATCCTTCTTGAAGAAGAGCAGGGTCTCTCTTTGAGCCATCTGAGGGACTGACAGCATGACAAAGAGCCATGTAGGCTTGCAGACACGCTGTAAGGCAGATGCTCTTACCCAGCCAAGGAGAAGAGCTAGCGGAGGCGTGTTTTGGCACGTCACAGCAGGATTCAATCTCTTCTCTCCTTTAAGGGCCTGAAAACCCAGGTGAGGTTGCTTTAAGACCCCAGGGCTGCAGCAAAGCTGAAAGCAAGCAGCTCTGCAGAAAGGGGACAGCTAAGTCTAATACAGGGTATGCTTACACTCCCAAGTTGGACCTCTATCCACAGGGAGGGTGCAGTCTCCCCTGGCCTTCCTCTTTCTTTTTCCACTGTGAGATTGCCATGGGGAGGCAGGCACAGGAGCCCAGGGGGACAGTGCTACCTGCTCAGTGTCCACAGCCATACAAAGCAAAAGCACCCATGACATCGCTTGCCCTCGTCCTTCAGTTTTGTGTTCCTTGGGTTACTCTTATTTCAACAGAAAGGCAGCAGGAGAAAAGTTTGCAAGCTCTATTGACAGGGTCAGGTAGCAAGAATAATTTTATTCTGACCTGAGATGATTAAAAAAGGGTACTTACAAAGCCACTAAACACACAGTACAGTTTTAATTTAATTCCCCAGGCAGCTGAGCTGGGACAGCCCTGAAGGTGTATGCTGAAGTGTGATGACCCTGGACTTGAGGCACTGACAGAAGTGGAAGAAGGTTTCCAGTACCTCACAATTTTTGACATTAGTTTTCCTTTTCCTAAGCAGCATTACTATGTAAATAATACTTTCTACTTCAAACACATCTAGCTGTGTTTCAAGGCAGACATTTGTTAATGTGTACAGCTACCTGTTATCCTTTTTTCTCCTTTCTCTTTCCTCTAGTTAAATATTTGCTTTCCATTATAAAAAAAAACCAAAAACATACTGGATCTGAAGTTTGAGACTTGCTTTCATACACATACACATAATTACTCTCATTTCACAATCTATCAGCAAAATAGGATATACTTTACCTACTAGAAGCAATAATTGCATCTGGCTTTAGTGGCCTGAATTTTCTCATACTACTAATTTTTTTAAGAAACCTCATGTTGTATGCAAGAACACTACTGCTGCAACGTCTATACCTGATGTACTATTTTAATTTATTATTATTTATTAATGCATAATTTTATGCAATATATTCTTTCTTGAACAATACTCACAATGATACCACGAAGTATTTTAATCACTGGCAGAGTGATCTTTGCTCAAGATACTTTTCCTTATTTTGCAGCTACTTTGTATCAAAAGATTGAGGCGTTAACATAACAATAACTAAATTACAGCTCAAGAAACAAATTCTTTTATAAAATCAATCCTGG
The DNA here is from genome assembly GCA_013400915.1 of Pardalotus punctatus. Lineage (NCBI taxonomy): Eukaryota > Metazoa > Chordata > Aves > Passeriformes > Pardalotidae > Pardalotus > Pardalotus punctatus. The sequence continues at coordinate 200,854 of VZTX01000314.1, read as the reverse complement.
AGGGTACTGGAAACATCTTCTGAAGCACTGAGTACTTCCAACTTTTATCAGCTTCAATGAGAAATGCAAGTGCTCTGCAGCTTGCAGAATTTATCTCTTCCATATTATCAGTTCCCAGCTGGTATCTAATACATAATCGTATTGTATGAAGAAGAGCTATTTTCAATGTTCATTGTGGTGAGAACCATTAAAGAGATTTACTTGTCAGACTTCACACATCATTAAATCACTTCTCTATGGAAAAAAAAAGTAGAAGATACATTAAATTATCCCACCAAAAATTGTTGTATCTGCTTTCTGCATTAACTATCAAAGTAATGTTCACATTATTTTCAAGGATCATTATAAGCTTGATTTTGCATTAAGAAACAATGAAAACTGCAACACTGCTTCTTGAATAACTACAACCCCATCGTCAAAGCTCCTGAACTACAGTTCTGCTCAAGAAATTGAAAGAAGTTTTTGGCAACCAGGGGATTACATACCTAATCTGCTGCACCCAGTTAGAAACAGCTGTCTGCATCTCCAATTCTTTGGTTCCTAATCAGATGAACCACTATCTCACATTGGATGCATGTGTAACTGGGTAAGCCTGTAGCTTTCCCATGTTGTTCACAAAAAGGGAGATGTGCACAAGAAATGTACAATACAAGAGCAAATAAAAGTTGGAGGCTGAGTCTGTGCCGTCCCTCTGCTCAGGCAGTTCAACACATCAGCGTAGCAATCCCTCCCCTGGTGCTGTTTGGGGTGAGCTCCTCTGCTTGGCCCTGGCCTGCACCCAGACCAAGGGTGTTTGCAGTGTACATGCCAGAGCAGGCAAGAGCAAAGGGCACAGGTATTGCTTCTTTTGAGAATCCCATCCTGGATCCTCCCTAAAAATCCAGCCTGAAAACTCTGCAGGCCCAGGTGACAATTCATCACTGGGCTCCCCACAACCTTTAAAGATGTAGCTCAGCACAACAACCACTACAGCTTGTTTTCTTGTGACTCAGAGATGTCCTGATCAAGCCTCCCTCTTCCCAGCAGCTCCACTCTGGAACTCCAGGAACCAGGGAGAGAAGAGCACCCCCATCTCTCCCAAATTCCCAGCCACAGCATCATCCCAGAAGCTGTCACAGTGAAGGGATGCTCCATGCATCAGCATCAACTGGCATTATCCTGGATGGATTTGATACATGCTGGTGACAGCTGAAAAAATTTTTCAATAGTTGGGCCCTACTTCTGAGCTGAAGAGGACATCTGTGTGTGCCCCATAGTCCTTATAGGGCACACGCTTTCTTTCCAGGCACTGGGAAAACCACATGACTTCCCGTCATTTCACCAGTAAAGAATGCAATCCCAAAAGACCACAAGAAGAAGACAAGTTAAAACAACCTCCCAAAAAACCGATTTTTACAATTTTTAAATTTTTAATACAAACTCATCATTTTGAAGGTCCAGCTCAGTTATATCCTGTGGAAGTTTCAGACTGTGCCCCGCATCACAATATATGAGAGCCTTCTGGCACAGCATTAAGCAATCTAACATCTGTCATGGCTTTTTTTTCCTTCTCATGCTTTGTATCTTTTGTCTACTTCCCTCCTTCCAAGGCAGATATTTAAAATATGGAATGGTTCATTTGGGATATTTTTAAAGGTTAGTGTTATGTGGCTGTGTATTTGAATATGTAATAAAAGCTGTGTTATAGAGAAAAATAGAAATATATATCTTTATACATATATTCCATACATACAAACTACCCTCACAAAATCATAGTAGGGGGAGGACCTCAATGGATAGATTTGGAGGAAAACAGTGACTCCTTCCATTGTGGAAAAATCTTATTAGCTCTGCTTTACTGTGCTTTTGGGAAATGCAGAGAGTGAAGGGACTACTAGAACTAACCCACGTGCACCTGAGAGGATGCAGTATCCTTCCTAAGGGCTGTGCATCAGTATCACATCTGCTAAAGCACTCTCACACTAGCACCATTGTTTAATGCTACCTGCAAATGTCAGGGTGATACTGCTGCTGTAATTCTTACAGTTATTCTCCCTGGTTTCAGAACTCCCCACTCAGCCCTTACTCAATCTGCACTTCCTTTGAAGTTAATAAGAATACAAAGACCAGTGTGGGGGCTGTCGATGAAGGGGTGGAAATTTCAGAATCTGGTGAGCTAATTTATTTGACACTGCCATATCTTTATTTCATTGATATTTCTTTTTCACTTGTCTACCACTGTTTTAAAAAGAGCAGCAGTCTACCTCCTTTACAAACCACAAACATCAAAAAGAGCAGCCATTATCCACAAGCTACGATTCTGCATTCGTTTCGCCAGGGACCGCACACACTTCCCTTAAGAGAATCTCTTCTTCATACTTGATCTGCTGTCTCCCTGTTGAAAATATCACTGACACCGCTGAGGCTAACAAGGTCAAGTGCTTTGAGATGGAAGCCTTTTGTACTGATGAACAGCTGAAGGGTGCGACATATGTTTTAGGGCCTTAGCAGCTGGCTCAGTGAGAGCCTCTTGGGTCTCTTTTAATGATAAATCCAGGCCCTGCTACTTCATCTCAGCATGGAAATAGCAGCATGTTAACATTCATCCAAACTCTTGTGTCTGTCATTAATGCAGCCCTTCTACTGTAGTTACATGGCAGAGCACAGCTGACATATCACCTGTCCTCCCACCTCGCAGAGCAGTAGGGCAGGTTATGCATCAGTGCAGCATTTAAATGCCATTTGACTGAAAACTACTGACTACTCCACATGTTTTATGTCTCTGTTTTATTTTTAATTTTTTTGAATGCCAGCTGATCACAGTTGTTTCTTCCACTTGTTATTTGCTGTACTTTAAATATATATAAATATGTGTTTATATATATAAATATATGTGGTGATATATACACATACATATATGTATATATCGCTCTACAGCAAATCCTTATGAATCGTGTCAGTCATGCACACAGTAGAAAAACCCAAGCATATCTGGAATTGTCTCTGCAGGGACAAATCAGCTCAAGGCTGCACAAGGTCCCAGAGGTCACAACCTCCCATTGAGCCGCACTCAGAGGAATGAAAGAGGATAACAAATTCAGCCATAAATGGTTTCTTTAGTAAAAAGTTTTGAAGCCACTGGTCAGGAGGGAGGAAATTTTCTAACTTCTCCTCCTTTAGCAGTGTTCAGTCCTCAACTTTATCCTTTAACAAGTACTTTGGGATCCTTGAGAGTGAAAGGTGCTATATAAATGAGAGATGTATTAATAAAATCCCCAACTGCAGTTCAGCTGCAAATGGGAGCTCCTCCAGCTCAAGGCTGGAGTAATTCTGCTAGGCAACCACAGATGGTGTGACAGATGATCTCAGCAGCCCATCCTTCTATGTTTTTTTTTTTAGTTTAAATTAAAAGAAAAAAAAATTATAAAGCTATCTTGGCATGCTACAGATTTCAAGGGCCTTAAGTTCATCTTCAGAGCTAGGTTTGGTCCCTTTACTGCTATTTCTTGTCAGAAAGTTTTATACCTGAATCCAGCTGGGGAAAGAATGTGTATGCTAGACATTTGCTTCCACCTTGCCACAAATGGCAGGGGAGGGAGAGACATGAATGCCTGGCGTAAATGAATCTTTCTTCTTGAGAACAGAAGCAGACTCGTCATCCAAGAAAGAGTTCAAAACGCCAGGATTTCTGCTTCTGTCCCAGCTAGCTGACTATCCAGTTATCCCTTAACAGACTTCCTTTGCAGCGCTGATTCTTTCTAAGCAACGTGAGCACTGGTGCCTGTGCTAGAGTTAAGCTATAAACCACCAGAGGATGAGGACAATTGGCGTAATGCAGACAGGAAGAAAAAATTAAAAGGGTGTGTGAACACAGTGTGGAGATAACCTGCTATTAGATCTGTCAAAGAAAAAGTCCTGGATTTGGAAAGTGACTTTTGACCGCTGTAAAATCTCTGTGGTCTTGATACAGTGCAGTTATCTCAAATCACAACAATAACAGTTGCTCAAATCCCACTGTTTTTAATTGACTGGTGCTTACAGGTGTTTAAATGTGCTCTTGAACATTCTTTATTTCTTAGCATTGTGGCCTAAAATAGGAGTCACTGCAGAACCCTAGAAAACTGAGAAAGTTAGGATTTTTGCACATAGTTGCTGATGGAACATATTGTGATAGAAAGCCATTTGTAAAATGAAACCTTTAATTATTGAACAACTTTTGATAAAAATGAGCATAAATAAGAAGCTTTTTTAGTTTATTAGGGGAGAAGTTTTACACTCCAACTCAAACTCTTAATTTGATCACATATAGATTTGACTATAGATTTAAGGAAAATTCCCCCTCCCTTCCTGTGTCTGACAAAGGTTACATAGGTAGATTATTGACTTAAAATGTTGATTAATGTATGACTTTTGTTGCTGATCACTGGGCAACACCAGTAATTCTCTTTAATCTTTTAAACTCTAGATCATTTATTGAGATAACACCAAAATAGGATTAAAAATCTAATTCCTAAATGTAGAAGTAAATTTGGTTTCTTTTAAAAGCCAAGCTTTCAAACATTATTGTTATGTTGGAAATACTTTCTTCCCATTTAAACCAGAATATAAATACAGGCATACCAATAAAGTCAGTGGTGTGGCACCAGAACTTGGCCCATTTGTCCTGAAGTGTTTGAAACTAAAATACAAAAATTTCTTTGGGATGTATTGTTTATTTCTGATTTTAATATTATCAAAATCTATGTTTCAATTTTGTTTTTGCTGTCTTAGAAGTTTTGTTATGAAAATACTTTATGGTGCAGAGCATATGCAACTAACTCTTTGGAAGAAGTTGAAAAGAAACAATGTTCTGCATGTTGTGGTTCAACCCCAGCTGACAACTCGGCCCCAAGCAGACACTCACTCACTGCTCCACCGCTGGGGTGGAGGGGAGAATAGGAAGAGGAAAATTGAGAAAACTCATGGGTTTTATCCCTACGGATAAAGACAGTTTAATAGGTGAAGTAAAAACCGAGTGCAAGCAAACTGGAGAGCAGCCCTGGAGAAACTTCCTCAGGAGAGGCAGTGGAGGGACAGGCACTGATCTTTTCACTCTTTTGACCAGAGGCTGGACTCAAGGAAACCGCAGGAAGCTGAGTCAGGGGAGGTTTAGGATGGATATCAGGAAAAGGTTCTTCATGCGGAGGGTGGTTGGGCACTGGAACAGCTCCCCAGGGAAGTGGTCACAGCACCAAGACTGACAGAGTTCAAGAAGTGTCTAGACAACACTGTCAGGCACATGGTGTGACTCTTGAGGCGTCTTGTGCAGGGCCAGCAGCTGGACTTCTCAGTCGTGATGTGTCCCTCCCAACTCAGCAGGTTCTGTGATTCAATGCAAAGCAAACCAAAGCATGAATTCACCGCTTCAACAGACAGGTTTTCAGCCATCCCCAGGACAGCAGGGCTCCATCATGCATCCCCATTTCCTTTTCCTTCTCCCAGGTTTATACACTGAGAATAACACCGTATGATATGGGATATCCCTGTGTCAGCTGGGGTCAGCTGTCCCAGCTCTGCCCCCTCACAGCCCCTTGTGCACTGCCAGCCTCCTCACTGAAGGGGCAGCGAGAGGAACAGAAAAGGCCTTGACTGCTAAGCCCTTCTCAGCAGTCACTAAGTCACTGTATTATCAACATCATTTCCAGCACAAATCCAAATCACAATCCCATACCAGCTACTACGAAAAAAATTAACTCTATCCCAGTCAATACCAGCACAGTGCAATAGCATTTGCTGATATGAAGCAAAAACCCTACCTAAGTCTTCATGTGGTAATGCATTTTGAAGCAAAATAATCCCTGTACTTTACCCGGTACGATGCTTTACATCTTCAAATATTTACAGGTAGAAAAAGTGAGCTGGAGATGTGAGGCAAGCCTTCCCTTACAACAATTCAATTCTTCAAACATCAGGCAAAACTCAC
>VZTX01000314.1:37413-189913 GCA_013400915.1 Pardalotus punctatus | reverse complement strand
TTACCACTTTATTTGTTTTCACAGCTGCTTAGCTGCAATGAATATTATTCTCTTAAATCATTCTGTCATAAAGTGTTAATTATAAATGTCTTTTATAATAATAATGGTTTCTATACTAGTAATAAACCCTTGCAAAGAGTCATTGCAGTAAATGTAAGATTATTAGACTATTTCCAAACAATGCCAAAATGGTTAGCAAAATAGTTGTTTCATTAGATTCTGTTGATGATTGATTTCTTGAGGATCCTTTAAGTATTTTAATGAATCTCCATCTGTAGGCAGAAAGCTTTGTTAAAAGTCAGGCATCTTTTTGTATTTCAAATCCATAGTTGCTGTTTAGAAAATGTGCATGTGCATAAATTCTTCTGACATGGAGAACCACCTCTTTGTACAATCCAGGGCCATCGTGCAAATCTAATCCAGCCAACTCTCTTGCAAATGCTGGACAGGGTTTTACTTCATTAAGGCACAAACAACTCATCTTCTGTTACCTTTTTTTTTACTCAAGAAATTTCTCCTGGTTTGTTTTCGACTGTGTCACTGCAGAAAAAAACTACTGGACAACTTTAACTCCTTCTACATGGTCTTGGATCAAAGTAATTTTCAGATGATCAGGGCACATTTACAATTTGGTCATATACACGTGCCAATGGATATGGGTTTGTCTTCCTGCTAGGAATTTTCTAATTATGACAGAAAAATACAGAAGTAGGTAAAAACTAGTTTAAAAATGCAGTTCCCTGTCAAGGAAATACAACAGCTTTCAACACCAAGTGTAAGACCCATCTTCCAAATGCCTTAAAGTAAATATAAAAAATTATGGAAGGTTCCTGATCACAATAGCTCATTATTCTGACAGTGATGAAAAGAGGATTGGAATTTCTCAGCTGAACATTATTACTATGAGCAAAGCATGATATCAGGCCTTTTCTACTTTAAAAATGTTTGTAATACTGTGCTTCTTCTTCAATCTGTTCAAACAAGGAAGTAGAGTACATTTTGTCACAGTAAAAAAAAAATTCTGATTTCTTTACTACAGTCACAATTGAAAAAAACATTCCTAGATATTTTAAATTACATCCAAGAATTAGCTAATATCATGATTTTTTTCATTTTTAATTAAAAGCATGGCAAGAAACAAGCCACAATATACTGAAAACACAAATAATTAAAATTCAGAACTTTGCCAGTCTTTGAAGAAATCTAGTTGCTAAAATCATGTGATTGCACCCTCAGGTGCAAAGTTCTCATCCTTCAATCCAGTTCTCCCATTGCTTATTAGGAAACCTACAACTCTACCCGACACAACATTGTCAAAAAAGGATGGAGTCTATACGAGAAAATTCAGGAGAGAAATGGTTGAAGACAGGGGAAAAAATCAGAACTATACTCCATAATGCATGATCTTCTTCTAAGAATTTAATCATCAAATAGCAAAAGAAAATGTGGGAAGGAAGGAAGGAAGGAANAGAGAGAAAGAAAAAGAAAGAAACCCAGAACATTTGCTTAAACTCAGGTTAAAAGGTTCAAAACAAAACCAAATAAGCAGGGATATTCTTGTAGCTAAATTCAGATATTGGATTAGGACTTTAGTTCAAAATCTCCCCCACAACAGATTACATGTGGGAAATTATGATCTGATTTTCTAAAAATACCGCTGTGCTTAAAGAAGCACCTACACACATTGGCTGTGGGACTGCTACTGGAATTTTTGGGATTATATGCTTACACTGGTTAGGTACTTCTCCAAATTTTGCCAGTACTTGCTTGTGCATGATCTTATGCTTAGTGCACCTGTGTTTAAACTTGGATGAGGAATGTGCTATTGAACTGAATCCCCCGACTTCCCCCTCACCAGGCATCTGCCTGCATCCTGGAGCACTCCCGGAGCACCTGAACGAGGCCTCGTTCAGATGAAACCAAGCTTTAAGATGTGCTCAAGGAGGGCACCTCATGCAGTCTAAATGCAAATAGGATTTCAGCCCATGGGACTGTGACTGAAGCAAATATCCATCAAATGGGTATAGCACAGACATGACATCCTCAGCACAAATTGTTTCACTCCACTCCACAGATACTAGTCCACACCACTTACTACCATAGCTTCGTGTCCACTTCTGTAACAGGACTTAAAAGCCTAATGAAAGATTTTCGTTTAGGATGCCATAGCATACACAGTTGAAAGCCAGAGAGCATCTGAGAGAGAGGTGTTCCCCTGCCCCTCACTCCTGATAGGTTTACTTGGTTGCTACTCCCAGAGGATGACTATCACATGCCAAGTTCAGACTACCCAAAATACAGGGAAAGTTGTTCCTTTTTTCCAAAGCAGCAGAACTGGTGTCTCTTTCTACTCTAAAGAGTACCAGGAGGTGAAAGTAGGTTTTGGTGCAGATCCTTAACACTCACATTCATATTTTGTGTTCTAGACACTAATCTGTAGCCATCTTTTTAGTTAAATATATTCTACTGTACAGACGATAGCTGAAGAATATTGTGAAGAAAGGGTAAGAAAGAAAAAAAAGAAAACCTAAGTGGAAAGAGCAGCATTTGATTAGTGGAAAAGGAGCTCCGGTTCTTATTTGCCTTCTGGTCTGTTTCTGCATTTTACATAAGACTTCCGCTGGATAAGTAATATGTCAAAAACTGTCAGTGACTGTTTTCATTCAGCAAAGAAACAATGATATCAACATACTTTTCATTCTCATTTATTGGCCTGTGAATATATTTATATTTAGATTATTTAGATTTCTGCAATAGCTGACAACCTAAGAGCAATATAATATAATCCTGTAGGATTCAGGCAACTTTTCTGGGAGATAGAGGCTATTTGTTTGAATTCCAGGTGAAGGAATCAAAATCTGCTGTCCTGCAGAGTACACTGGGTTTCCTGGACTGCCTTTAGTTGGTGTCTAAATATCAATGTGTGTTCAGAGCCAGACCCACCAGCAACCATTTAACCTTTCAAAATACTGAAGCAGCTCTTCCTCCCCACCCCTCCCCCCACAAAAAAAAAAAAAAAATGGGGATGCTGGTAGTCTCTGGAGCAAGTGGTCTAGGAGGGAACCTGAGCTTTTTTCTGAAAACTCCAACTTTACAGTGGATGGTACCTCAGCTGCTGTGATGAGGTCCAAACCAGGGAAGAACCAGAGGACTAACAACCTTACTCTTGCCCCTAACAGCACCAAAATTTCCAGCATAAGGTGTGAGGAGCCCCAGGCTGAGAGCACAGCTGTTCTGCTGCAGCTTCTGGCAGACAGGTCTCCTGTTAGAACACGAAGAGTCCCACCCTGCTGCAGCTGGACAGGAGGTGAGGGTTAAGATGTGCTACTCCCTTTCAGAAGGAAAATGGATGAGCAGAGGCAGACGCACAGCAGTTCAGCCAAGGCACATGGAACACCACAGACTGGAGCATGTCAGGAGCCTTGTCATAGTAATACAGATTTAGAGTGCTGAGTAATTTTGGATTTGTGTGTCTACTTACGGCTGCTGCACTGCTGTGGCCCTGATATACCAGTCACCTTCCCTAAAGGCAGAATTAATCTTTTTGATCTTGCACTCCAGCACTGGCCCTCCTGAGAGCTACATGTGATACTGCCAAAGCATGCCAGAACAAGAGAATAACTCAGTTAAAAGGGTCTGTACCAAGCCTTTCCTGGCCTTCATGCCCTGCTCAAGCTGTGAAAGCCCTCGCCTTCCCTGTTCCATTTCATTTGCAAAATGGAAAGCCAACACTCTCTCTCTATCCTCTGAAAGACATAGTGCCAGGAATTAGGGAGCCAGAACAGGATCTTTAAACAGGCCAATGCAACCCAAATAATGAAGGGTTGATAACAACTTCTGGCTTCATTTAAAAGAGAAACCTTGAGAAGATGAAATATTCAGATCCTTGCACTGCTTGGGCAAAAGAGACCATCCAGGAAAGAAATTCCACATCTTCTTTCCCCTCTACATCTGATATCTTCTTCAAAGAGATCACAAGCAAGTGGATGCTGCATAGTTGGAGCCTCCTGAATACAAGCTTGGCATACAGCAATAGGAGGGAACGGGAGATGCAGAAACTTAGATGCACTCAGGGTCCCAGTTTTAACACAGCCTTTGTTTACAACACCACAGACTATAAACCTGCATTTAAATTTCTGGCTGAAAGGTTGTTTCATGGCAGCTTTCTTTGAAAACATGTCACACATAAAAGAGCTGCGAGTCATTCCCTCGTTAACTCAGCATACTTCCGATTTATTTTTCATCAACTGCTACATCCCTAAATATTTCCTTTTAATATACCATCTCAGAATTTACACAGTGAGCTTCCCCATGCTATATGGCTGAGAGGAAGTGCATACTGTGATGATTGCAGTTCATCCATGATGAAAAATATCTATCATTATATGCTGCCCCCCCAGTTCTTGCGCACAATTATAATAGCTACACTTTGGTGCAATCAAAATCCTTTTTATAAAGAGCTTCCAAATAATCAGGAAAGGAGAAAAAAAAGTAGATAACTGTATATAAACACTGCAAAGGACTTAGTCCTGTTAGAAACCACAAGGCTGTTGAGGTGTGCCCTCTGCTCCTCTGAGCTCTTTGACAATGAAGAGCCCTCAGCAGATGTCAGAAAACACTCTGCACCTGAATCATGAGCCCACAGACCGGTACCTTCCTGGCAGCAAAACAGGTTAAATCACACGTGCCTGTTTGGGACACATGCTCTGGAAAATTTGGCAAAAGCCAAAGTTACAAGTGCCAAAGGCAAAAATGCACGGTGAAACAATAGGAAAATGAGTACGGTAAAGAATTAAAATTCAAAACATTTACAAGAGTAATTAATTATACTACAGGCAAAAGCATTATTGAAAGAAGACAGCAGCAAGAGGTACTCTGAAAACCATCAAATTGAGTGGAAAAAGGGGACATTGCATGCCTGAGCCAAATCCCACCAAATCTACACAAAATGGTTATGCCTCGGCCAGCTGGGAGATGCTGCTCTTCTACTACATCCTTTTAGAAATTCATCTGTTGGATTGCTCGCAGTCTCCACACAGGAGGAAATTGCAGGAGTCACACTGTTTTGTCCTGCCTTACAAAACTGATATTTTAAATTTAAGCAGATTCTATTGAAAATGCAAAGGCTATTCTTTGCCAAGTGTTTAAAAATCAAAAATAGTCCAGCATGAATTTGCAATATCCCACGCAGCATGAATCTGCATTTTGTGGATAAAAAGTATTTTAGCAGAGAAAAAAAAAAAAAAAGATTACATGTAGTTCTAGAGTATATCTCTAAATTTTTTTAAAAATTGTGGGGGGAGGGTTCCAAATGGGACTGAAATGAAATTTGATGAACACATTCTTTTTCTCTCTCTCTTTCCTCGCCCACAGCATTTAAAGGCAGCAGGGCATTGTGACAACACAGACAGCTAATTGCAAGGAAATGGATGTCTGATGCCATTAACACTACCCACTTTCCTTGGACATTTAAAATAAAAACAAAACACGCCACTAGGCACACAGTTCTCTCCCTGGGGTGGAGATGAGAGAGTGCCTGAACTACGTGATAGATGTTAAGTCAGATTGCTTAATGCACTACTGGAGGGAGCTCAGATACACCTAAATGAGGCTAGTATTTGAACATCTCTAAGATAGAACAGAGCACTCGCATCCTGCAGAGTAGATGTTCAGTCTTAATTTTAGGAAACAGCTATAAAACTTCACTGTTTGAACCCACTGAAGTTGTCATTTAAGCATTCTAAGTAATTACAAATAGTATTGTCTTTAAAGTAAAATGGCAACCTACTGTACCTGGGCCATACATAAGAAATTTCCTATATGGACAAGTACATGTACAAAGAAATAGAAATAAGCGTTTATGGGGAAAAATAAAAGCTTTCTGAAAAGTAAGCATTTGGTCTATGTATGACAATAGGAAATGGAATGCCTGATGATCACTCATTTAGCATTGGTAGCAAGGAAATTGATACAAAACCATTTCTTGTTTCATTGGGTGTTCAAACATGGGCATTACTCAAATGCAGAGTTACAAGAACAGGAAGCAAAAAAAAATTGAAATGACTGAAGAAATTGCTCAAAATCTCAGGAATGTTTGCTCCCATACAATCATAAGTGATGGATTTAGAATACTTCAATATTTAATGGGTTTTGGTTTTCTTTTAAATATACCCGCAAGATATTCTCTTGTGTCCATTTTGAACAGTTGTGCACTAAACCTCTAAAAATGTTTGGAAATAACAATGGTTTGTTAATTATAGTGGCACTGTTAAGCAGCATTACAATTACTGAACTTACCTAACATCTGCACTACTACTAACTTTCAACTTGAGATAATACCTTTTTTTATAACTTACCCTCTTGTTTTAATACAGCATGAATTGTTTTAAACACTTATTATCACACAATGAAATATGACCTTGACTGGATTAGACTGTATCATTTTGAATAACTCATTTCCCCTCTATTTTAGTTAAGAAAAATATCTTGAACGCTTCATAGCTAGAAGTCAGAATTTGAAGTTATAATATATATAAATGCAACAGATCGTAGTGTTACTGAAAGAGATTTTTATTGATAAGCTGGTCTACAATTCACTACATTGCCTTCTTTGGAGGAAAAATGAGTAGCTACTATTTACAATCTGGGCTACAACCTGAATTCACTGAAATCAGTGGGAGATTTTCCTATTAATTTTGGTAGCAGCGGGATTGGACCATTAATGTAATAAAACAGGTAGTGCAAAAAATTCCCAGCTCAAATCACTACTGAATTAGCAGCCTGCAATTAATTTGTACCATCTCAAGTTGCTAGATAAAATTAAACACCTACAAATCTAGTTATGAAACATATATAAAGTAAAAATAGATAATGATTAAAAGTCTGACCTAAGTAGTTATTAACTTACTATTTGATGTATAAACAAATCTTAGTAAGTGCCATTAATTTAACACAGTGATTGCCTAAAAAAAGCAGATAATATTTTTATAGCCAAAGTTTTTTTCAGTTTAACTCTTCAGTTTAACAACTTATGTTGTGCCTTTTGTAGTGTATCTCTGAACTGATCTCAGCAGTAAATTGCTTGTGCTTGTGTGCTGATTGTGATGTGAAGAGGCTGGTTGGGGCAGCAGCTGAAGGGCTCTATTTTTACACCTGGCTGGTTAGATTGAATGGACCTGCAGGAAGAACCAGCCCCATCAGAGCTTCTTCAATGATCTCCATCTTGACCTTAAATTTGACCTTTGCTATGGTCCACTTCCATCTCCATAAAAATGAGCTAAAGGCTAGATTGTCATCTATTTGCTCTTTTCTGTTTTCCTGGGTTTGATGATATATTCCTAGAGCTGCCTAAAACAGATTAATTATCACACTTTGTTGTGAATTATAGGAAAAGAGTTTGCTGTGCACAAGTGAATAAGTGTATGCAATTCCTCACAATGCTGAACTGGCATTGTTATTCACATCAGAAAATGCTGATTACTAGGGTAACATTGGGAAAGAGGTTCCCACCACAGAATGAAATGGAAGGTCAAACAGCTTAAGGACATCAAACAAATAAAATATGTAAGATAGGCAATTTCAGTACTCAGACAGCTCTGATCTCAAACTGAGGCTCTTCCATCTGCATTCACTCTCACTGTGAAGGTAGCATATACAATGAATGATAACTTCACTGGTTTAGATGCAGCATATTATCTTACCAGAAGTCATAATGAGAATTTCACTGATTACGGATCTGTTCCAGAATTTATCAGGGCAGGGATTTGATTTATCAATGAGTGTTCCCTTTTAACTCTTTTGAAGGCAATTTAATAAAATGTGCACAGATCCTAGTAAGTATGTTTCAAGTAATTTTATTTTGTCTGTACAAGGTGAAAGGATATTTCTATTTCATGTATCTTTCAATTGCTCTGTAGAGATGAAATATACATGGCATAAATTTCAAATTAATACTGTAAAGGAAATGTAACATATCAGCCTTGGGTTTGAGTAGATAATTTCTCATTTATGTTAGACATAATTTTTTAGAATTGCCATTTTTTCTACATACAGCCACTACAGACAGAATTGTCCAGCCCTATAATTCTTCTGGGCTATGTACTCCATTAAGTAACAAGTTTGGGTGTCAGGCTGTGTTTGGGCATTCATTGAGAATTCATGAGTTTATCTTCCTGACTAGGATTGCTCCATTCTGGTACTCTTTGATAGTGGGTTGAGCTCATTGGTGCCGATGTTTAATTTATACCAAAGGTAGTTCTAGCAACAAATACTTAAGAAATTTATTTCTTTCTTTTTCTAAAATTTGTATGGGTCATTAGAATGTTTAAATTTTTAATCTCACCTTTACACAGTTTCAGATTATGGTTTTGCTAGTGCTCTCACAAACAGAATATTAGGGCCAGGTACATAGTTTGACTGCAACAAAAATTGTAGCAATTATTTGCTTTTCAGATCTTTCTGCTTTTTAAAATCCCTTCCATAAAGTTGATTGCTTTTCTCAAAACAAATCTGCTATAGTTTATGCAGGTATTTTTAGCTACTCACTGATTTGAGCAAGTTTGAAAAGCAAATTGCAGAACTATCTGCATGAGTAACTGTTGTAACAGATGGAAGTGTTGATATAGAAAATACTCTTACAACCACCCAGTCATGTGCAAGGGAAAGGACTACACCTTACCTCAGACCATTTACAGTCACTGCTCCAAGAAATCCTGGTGCCTTGGTTTGTTCCTCACTTGCATGTGGCAGCAAGATTATGGATAGATTTTTGGCATTCTAATACAGGTTCTGAGAATGATCAATGTGTAAGGAGAGGAAAAGGAACAAAGGCCAAGGATGACAAGTAAAATGACAGTCTATTTGCCCTTAGCAGCACATTTTAAATCACCAAAACTATTTGATTACTCATTAGGACTTCAAAAAAGGATCTACTTAGAGTTTCTTGGGTCAAATTTGAGTTGATTCAGCAGAAAGGATGTTATTCTCCATTTTTATTCTGCATTCTGTAAATTACCTTCAGAAGGAGTTAAACAGTGGTACAATGACTTACTTGTCAATTGTCGTCAAGGAAAAGGTGCTCATTGCTGACTTCTGTACTCTTTGCCATTAGATAAATAGACACACAAACTTCTGGCTGTTTGGATCTTTCAATCCTTTATCCCCAAGAGAAAACCATTAATCTTTTACATCAGAACATACATCAAAAACTAGAAGCAAGGTACCCATGATTCCTGGTATTCTATTCCCTTGGGCTCTCTGTGCAAAGAGAGAAAGATTGATTTTTACTTTTTAGGGTGGATTTGCTCTTAAATTAGCCCTTTTATATATATATCTTTTTTTTAAAATTTTTTTTTCAGCATTTCATTCTATAAAATCACAGTAATGGAGAAAAAGCAGAACCAGCAATGGCAACTAGATGAAACAGATGGATTTTATACACACACACACATACACATTTAAGATTTTGAGAGGAATTCTGACAAGTAAAACTTTTCTGCATCAGAAAGCTACAGGGCTTTAATATTATGATAACACTACCAAATGCCCCGTAACTGTGATACCCCTGCGGCTTACTCCACCCTCGGGAAAAAGCTGAGTGAAATCCTGCCTCGCAGCTGGGGAAGTGGATACGGCCCCAGGCACCCGAAGGGGAAGGCGCGTGGCCATGGCCTGCAGCCTCAAGGTGAGCTGGGGGCACGCGGCGCACATGGATCCGCGCACACTGCCTTCCCGTTAGCTGCTGGCCGGGCTCCAAGAAAAGCAAGGCTTGCTCAGCACAAGGCACAGGAGAATGACTATTCACACGTGTTTACAGAAACAGCTCTGAGGGGAAGGCACGAGTTTACAGCAGCGTCAAACACACGTGGCGGCTGTCAGACCCTAATGCCGCAGTTCTGTCAGGAAAATGAAAGGAAGACTGGGAATCAGTGCTCATATGGGTGTTTTATAGACGTCTGACCAAAGAAGATACTATTAAGCAATCTTGCATTTAACCCACTGGTTATAAAAGGCCCCTCTTTGAGTATTCTATCTTGGTTAAATAAAAAAGATCAGGTTTAGTTAATATCCTAACTCTACCACCACCATCATGTCATCCACTGAGACTAAGCAAACTCTGATTTTTTTGCCTTCCCCTATTATGAAGAAGCCTAAGTTTCATCACTATGATTTGCTCCAGATCTAAAAAATAAGTGTAAGGAAACAAAATGAAAGAAAAGTAAAGCCAAAATAAATGTGAATATTGCTTCAACATGATAATGTTTTCAAGGCTCTTTCAAATCTCAGTTTACACATATTAAAGTAGCAACACTTGACGCTATAATCAAGTTTATTTAAATATATCGAGTTCTTAATAAAAAAGAACATCCTTGACATACTGAGAAAATTTTAACCTCGTATTTTTTGAACTTTTTTTCGCTCAATTCCAGCTACAAAATACTGTGACTAGGAAAAGAAATGTGATCTCTGACCTCCACCCCAGCTCTGCACTTCTGAACAAACTTTCAGCTGTGTAAAAGAAAGCAAGCAAGCAAGAAATAAAATGATACCACAAATCAATTGTTTTGGGACTGGAAGACAGGGTATGCTCACAGATTACTCTCTTTCTGTTTGAATAACTTTATTTCTGCATGTGTCCCCCAGATGTTTTACTGGAAATCTGATATTGATGACTGTGCTAGCCAAGAATTATCATTGAACTCTAAAGAACTTTTTTTTTGATTGTGCAATGAATCTGTATTTTTTTTTTCCTTCTGTTTTTAAGATACTCTTTAATTTGGGGCCATGAGTTCTTTATATCTGTGATTTCACTGTGCTTTATTTCCTGGATACTGCTATTACTAAAACACAAAGTCTTTTATCAGAACTACAGAATTTGAGATTATTTGATACAGACTTTTAACACACTCATAATATACTAATTTAAAAGAGGAAAATAAATATGACAGTCTGCCCTTCAGTCCACAGGAACCAGCTGCTCAGTGAAAAGCCTGATTAGCTAGGATTAACTTTTACATCAGGAAAGGATTCCCATAAATCTTATTGCAGAAAATCTCCAACATTCATAACTCCTTCATGTAGCAGAGCAATTCTAGTGGACCAATGCTAGCTGGAAGCAAGAAAAAGAGGTGGGGAGAGCTTAAAATTATTGCTCATAAATTACTAGTTGTTTTCCCTGCTTAAAAGTTCCGTTCTTTTTGAGTGTGCCTGTTTCCAGCAAGCAGTTGGGGTACAAGTACCTGTTGCAAGAAATGCCCCTTCCCACTCAGCATGTCCTGTGCTGCTTTGGATGTGAATGAGTTGCAGAA
This sequence comes from Pardalotus punctatus, assembly GCA_013400915.1. Lineage (NCBI taxonomy): Eukaryota > Metazoa > Chordata > Aves > Passeriformes > Pardalotidae > Pardalotus > Pardalotus punctatus. The sequence goes on along the minus strand of VZTX01000314.1, from coordinate 178,607 downwards.
GTTAATGCAGCATCCCTGGACTTCCCTCTGCACCCAGGGGCTGGCATCAGGAGGAGAAGGTGACACACAGCTGTAACACAACAACCTGCCCCTGTTCCAGCCGCTGCAGGAGAAAACGTTCAAAAAATGGAGACACAGAGGTTCATTGAGTTGAGAAGTTGCTCACAGTTGTGGTGGAGAATGAAAGGGGCTTGAGCAGGCACATCTCAGTTTTAGGATGACAAAAAGGATGAGGAAATGGAAAAATTTTCTTTCTTCACCCAAGAAAGTGATGAATTATTGTCACTAAAGGAGTGGGGGCAAAATGAAAAACATTTTAAGTATCTGCCTGTGCATCACTGTGGGTGAGCTTCTCAAGCATAAAAAAGGGAAAGAAAAATTGATACAGGAGAAAAAAAAACAAATATATGTGCCAATTAATTCAATTCTGGTATTCAAGACTTGTGTTTCTTGATCAGCAAAACCCTGCAAGTATTTGAAATGACTGCGAGAAGGCACAAACTGATGAACATTATACAGCTATGAACAAACACTGAGGAAAAGCATCAGTGTCATTGTTACAACCTGCACAGACTCAAGACTTGCTTTTGAAAACCTACACTGGTGCAGTATCCATAGTTTCCACACCAGCAGTGAGGACGTCTGAGTTTTAGTAGAAACACTATTCTTACTGAGAAAACACCACTGTTGAGGCTTTTGGCTGTTAGCATTAATATCCTGTTAATACCAGATTTATACCAGCTTGTTTATACCAGATTGCTGAAAGAACTCAGAATCTCTATGCAAAATTTCCTTAAGAAAAAGTTATCTGTTTAAACCATGAGGAAATTTGGTTTGTAACATACTTGAAGTCACTCTTAGGGTTTACAATTCAATCCACAAGTTAAACTATAATAAGAAATAGTATTTGGCATCTTATAAACACAGTTGTTGTTAAGGCAGAGGGAAAATACTTAAATACTCAAATAATCCTATCATTTATAGTATAGTTTATAGCTACTGGGATCAGTTATGAATCCTGTGACATTATGGGATTTGTTTTCTTTTTCTCCAGGGACTCTGTAATTTGACTTTTTTTAACATCCTCACATTGTATGCATATTCGATTTTTGCCAACAACTATCTAATGGGTTTTATTCTGTGCCCGTTTCAGACATGCCTTAAAGAGCATGGTTAAACAATTTTGGACTTTGGAGGTCTTAGAGACAGAGGCAAATGCTTCCTCTAATTCAGTGCCCTAATTGTTGTAAAGGCCTTCAGTGGCACCATGTGCACAAGTCAGCTCAGCTCTGAGTGACTGAACCTCAAATCTCACAACTTGATATGCTGATATCTACATCATACCTGTATATCCTGATTTACAACATGACTGTATGGTTAGTTCAGGCTTCCCAAAAAACCTCTAAAAACTGATGAAATAATTAGTTCATGTGCAGTTAGCTTGGACAATCTTCTTGCCAGGACATGGCACATCACATTTGTGTACATTTATGCAGACCAACATGTATACTTTTACACCATAAATAAGAGAGAGTTCTCAGTGAAAATAGGCAGGAACTTGGCAGTATGGCTCGAGATTCACTATGACGTGTTATGCCATTAAGTTTTTTAAACTCTGCCGGTGCCATAATAGAACCCATTATGGAAGTTCAAGTTTTGAGTTATAGGATTTGTACTTTTATATATTTAACCTTAGAACCCAATCAGTTTTCTTGTGCCAGAAATTATTTATTTCTCTCTTACTGCAAGACAGAATATTCGATAGTACCCCAAAACTGTGTTCTAAGAATTACAAGATTTTACTTCACAGAGGCTCAAGATAAATTACTGTCTTGGGGTGATGTTATGACAAACCTGAAGCCCTATCGTTTGTGTGTATGCCCAGAAATGTGGTCCTGTAGCTTTAACTGGATTCAGCAGCCGGAAGCAGCTCTGCCAGCACGGTTGTTTTGAAACTCTCCCCCAGGCTTCTCCGCCGAGAAGCAAGGGGGAGGAAGGGACATTCCTCTCTGGATCCTGCTGCTGCTGTGGCTGCCGCTAGTTTTTTCCCTGGGATTGCTTCTTCGTCATCTCCTTTCTGGACTTTTGTCTTCCTCGACTTGCTTTCTCACTCGAGAACCTGAGCAGCCCCCGGAGGACAGCAGACAAGGATCCTCCAGGGAGCCACTGGAGCAACTCCACCCGGCTGCCCTGGGGACCCCCAGAGAGGGGAAACTACACTTGAGGAAAAGGACACTAAAGTTCATTAGCTGTTTACTCAGGTTTAATAATTCCTTTTCCCCTTTCCCCTTCCCTTGTGCCTTACATGGCACCCTGTGTGTTTTGTTAAATAAACAGTTTTTTTCACTTTCATCCAAGAAATTCTGTTGTGGTGGGGGAGGGGGTGTTGGAAACCTTTGCTTTGGAGGAGGCGTTTATTCAGAGTGCTTTCTGCCTAGAACATTTGTCTCTAACCTGAGACAATTACTTAAGGTTCACTGTCTACTATACCCATCCCAGAAAAGTGACTGAGCGCCAAAAACATGCCTCTTTTCTTCTCCTGTCTCTTGAGCTTCAAAATGCATAAATTTAAAACACAGCATTCTTATCTTAAAATAGGAATAATACTGAAAATTAATGAAGTCATCCCTAAAAATATACACCCACTTTTACAGAAAATCCCTGAAATTTAGGTGTCAGCTTGACATTGACTGCCTTGTGAAACGTGACTGACTTATGTGTAAATATCTTGACAGTTTGAGGATTTACAACTCTAGTAAAGTCTTCAGTCTAAATCACAATTATTACTATTTTTTCAGAATGGCTAATACTCTTAATCACATTAGCAGTCACTATGTCAACATTCATCAGCTATAATAAGAGAGTGAGTAGTATGGGGATGGATCTTTCCCACTGGATAGAAAACCTGCCAGTTTTCAAAGCCCTGGAACTTTGATTAATGTTAACCTATTATAGTAGCACTGGGTATTAAAATACAGAGCTAGATTTGAAAACAAAAAACCAAAATACAAAGCCAAACAAACAAATCCCTCATAAATAGTTTTTCAAATATCTAGCACTTATCCCAAGAAGTTATTGTAAAAATGCCAGCTGCCATGCAGACACCTGAATAACAACCACAGGCACATATCCTCTGTACCTTGCACCAGTGCATCAAATATGTGGTCAAAACATATGAAGACAAAACCCTGCAAAGGCTGATAAAATTGTATTCAAGTTCAGGTGAAACAGCTAAGAAAGAAGCAGTACTACTTATGCAGGGAAAATATAACCAGATGTCAGCAAGGAAACCTGATGACAAAACATCCTTGTTATCTAGTGTGTTAATATTATGCAACAGAACTCATAGACATGCTACCCATGTATAGTTCATTCATATGACCCTTATGAGAAAGCTAAGGTATTATCATCAAAGATTCAAGTATTATTGTGTTATAGAAATACCTTTATTTTACATGGATTGTTTTGTATTTAAGACATAATATTATTCATTGAATGGTTTAATCTCTGTTATCTTTTGATATACAGGAAACAATAGGTGAAAATTATAATCTAAATCTGGGAGGTTTTTTTAATGTTCTGTTTCCTTGAAAATTTCTCAATCATTTCTTTGAATGACCTATTTTTGGATAAACATTTTTTTTTAAAAAAACACCTTTCTCTACTCTAGATTTATAATATTTTCCTTCTCGTTAATAAGTATTTTCCAAATTGAAGAGGTTTATTCTATTTTGTACTCTTTGCCCACAAGTATTTCCATATCTATATCATCCCTGTCATTTTTCCAGGTCTGTTCTCTAATTTTACTATACCCATTTTTAATGGGCACTGTTTGTCAACACAGAGGCATAATAACATTTCAGGTTTAGCTCTACCCCTTCCCCAAAAATTTCCTGCAGTTCTCATTGCCTTTTTGTCTGAGATTCAAACTGCTTTTTCAAAGACCTATCCACACTGTCTCCCTTACTGCCTCCCTTAGAGCTGAGTTGAAGTCCAGCACTGCATTTATACATAGAGTTATACTTGCAGAGGTACAACCTTCTGCAAGACGTCTGTCAGATAAGTTTTTCTGCTGGGCTGAGAAACAATAAGTCAGGGACGAAACTTACTACTGGAGCATATTTTCCATTTCACCTCAGCACCTCTCACATCTCAGCTGACCCTTGAGTGATAAAACTATAAAAAAAAAGTAAGCTCTGTTCTATGCACTTCTCTCCCATCTAACTGCTGCACTTCAGTGCAGACTTTCCAAGATTAAAGTATAATTGGTCTTGTTGTCCTGGTTTTGAAGAAAAGCCTACCTTATTGGTATTTTCCTTTGAGGGATCCCATCAGTAGAGAAAAGGGGTCAGGTCTGTGGAGAGGAACTTAAGGAGCAGGTTTGGGGCAAGTACCTCTCTGTAGGGAATGGATTACTGCTTGCCATTGCAGGACTGTGGCTTTCCTAGTGTTTAGAGAGGGGAGGAACAAGCACGTTAATCTTTTCTTCTTCTTTTACAGAAAAACATGCTGATAAAATAACAGGGCTCATTGGTGATGTATGAGTGATGTGCTGGCCACAAACCACCTGCTGCACCAGTTTGCAGGCCAAGGCAAATGGGTAAATCTCAAGATCTCCCAGATCCAGGTGCCTTGGTTGGACACTGGGTGCACCCCACCCAGTCTATTCAACATTTGCTGCAGTTACTAAAAGCTCTGGGTTGGGTTCTACAATCAGTGTTGGATGAAGTGGAAAGTGTCAGACGCTGTTGCAAAGAAGGGGAATTTGTCAAGAATGTGAGATCAGGCTGGCAAAGGAAATAACTCTGTGATAGACATTTGTTAATAATCTTTGCATGCCTTTTTTTTTTTCTTCGCCCTCCCTCCTAAGCATGAGGCAGGGGAAAAAAAAATCCAAACCATTTGTATTACAGTTATGTGCAATCTAATTTACCAGGCCAAAGGATAGTCTGAATGATCTAATTCTCAATATACTACAGGACCGAGGTGAAGTACAAATCATCTTAGAGGAGCCAATAATTTTGTTTCAATTGATCAGCTTTTTAGGCAGTATCCTTTGGTTGAGACTTTTCAGATAAGTAAAGTAAATTAGGTTGAAAACAAAATGCTGGTTCCCAAAGTGTGGATTTCACAATGTATTTTTGATCTGATAGGAGCTCAGTAGAATTTCTTCTATCTGCTGGAGGCCCACTGAGCTGTGCATACTGTACTCTATCAAAGCCCAGCTCTTTGCAGCTCAGTGAATAAAATACTGCAGTTTCTCCCATTGACTGACTGAAATAAAATAATCTATGATGCATGAACAAGTCTAAATGAAATAATAATATCCTTAGCAGTGAAAAACGGATTGGTAATACAGTAATTGAGCAGATTTATTGCCATCTCCTTGAGCTAGCCTGCTGAAACAGCCTGCTATTTTATTTAATCTCATATCAGAGGAATTACTGGCTGGTAATCCATTGTTAAACATCATTTAGAATGATGGATGAAAATGTCAGCTTTTCCAACATAATCAATTCATATCTCATTAGCACATATTATTTATGATTCTCATAATGGGACCTGCAGGGGTCTCCAGGGGGAAATGGAGACCTCAGCTGTTGTTGAAATGAGATATACTGTAGCTTATGAGTTAATAACTGCATATAAAAAATACTTCCCCACAGTATTGATTGTCCTTACCATTTTACAAATGAATTGAGTGTCTTGGCTTCCCCTCTTGCTGTGTATGGCAGCTCTTCCTTCTATTCATTTAGTTGCTCATAATTCAGTGAGAAAAAATATGAAAAAGCATATAAGAAGACTATTTTATAAATAACTTTTAAGACCCAGGGTAGGGGGGTTGTAGGAGTCTTTGAATGTAAAGTAATAAGAAACACTTTACTGCTCTGTTGCTGTTTGCTAAGGACTTCACACTTTGGGCACTTTTTTCCCCCTCAGTCCCTATGAAGACAAATCGACATATTTCTCCAGCTACAGCACAGTTGCATTTTAAGGATACTTTCTACCGTATGCTGCCTCAAAGACCAATGAAAAGCAAACCTTGATTCATGGATTTAATGCAGCTGATGGTGCAGCAGTAATCATGGTCACAGTGTCAACTGCTGCCTCAATTAAACTACATTTGAGAATCATTTTATGCTTCAGCTCATAAACATCAATAAAGGAAAATGAGTAATAAATGACTGTCTAGAGTACAAAGGACCAGCTCATATTTCAGATGAAAATGAAGACAAAATGTAGCTTTTATTTGCCTGTGGAATTCCCATTAACTGCATCACTGACAGGAGGGAGTTGGATCAATAGTTGGCTGGCCGCAGAAAACAGTTTCTGGCTGTTCAGCAGCCAATGCAAAAGGAAAACTGTCATATTGTGATCTTTATCAGGTAATCTTCATTACACCAGACCAATGATATATGTATATGCTGGTCAGCTAGGGGCACTTCTAATTCCTGCTTCTATTTGTGGTCTGAGCACAGTGTGCTCACAAATTATTTGTTTACAGCCATGAAAAACCTTCAATGTTCATCTCTTTTATTCTTTTTATAGGTAATCCATAACTGGGAACTTTCTGTCAAGACTCCTTTATTCACTCGGAATTTTTAAGAAAGCAACCTCAGTATCAAAACTTCTCTTTCTTCCTGTATAAGAGGAACCTTCTGGTACCTTTTGTTTGTGGTTGCTGATGTTGAGGCTTGACTGAAGGATTTACTGAGTATCCTTCTATAAGTTCTTGGAGGATATTTCTGTCTTTATTGCAAACATTTCTGAGCTTATTTGAACAAAAGCAACTGCCAGCTGTGAAGGGAAAAACAACACTCCCCATGAGCTGTTTGCTTTCCAGGCGGCAGCTTGTATGGATAGCAAACTATACATAAAACACGATCATCTCCTATTTTTCCCCCTTCCAGACATGCAATATTTCGCTCCTTTGCAGTGCTCTGTAATTCACACAGCTTCATCTCAGTGTGTGCAAGGTGGGGATCTGTGCATACAGGCCACCAGCTCTGGCTCGGTTGGTACGTGCCTCTTGGAAGAGCAGTTTCTCAGAATACAGACATTGTTAAAACATCACCACTTATAAATTTCAAATAAGGGAGAAAAAGTCACTTGCCTCTTCACACAATGATAACAGAAATGAAACTATTAAAACCTCTGCCCTGATTTTAAAATAACTCCATTATTTTTACACTTATTAATGACTCCATTTTTGTCTGCTGCTATGTACTGTTTCTCTGTCTAATTTCCTGTTTTACTTAGACCCTGCAAAATTAAACTCTCTACTATGGAACTCAACGCCAATCATTTAAATAAATAAATAAATAAATCATGGTTCACAGCTAAAAATGAGATTTCTTTTAAAAACTTTTAAGTTATTACAATGAACATATACTTTGACTGTAATACACAATGATGTTTGACCTGCAAAATATGCATGTGTATTTCAGGATGGTCATTAAAGCCAGTGTTTGCACGCACAAAATGGATCTTGCTGCTGTTCCTAAAATCACACTTTCTCATTCTCTCTCTCTCAGTCCTTGAATTCTGCTCTTCATCCTCATTCTTCTCATCCTATCACCTTTCCCTCAGTTTCTGCTTTGTGTTTTCCCTCTTCCTCCCCAGTTCATTCCTGGTCTCTGGTTGTAATCCTGTCTCTCACCTTTTCTGCTACACATTTCCCTTTGCTTTCACTTAATAGTGATGCAGAATGATAAGATGATAATAAAAAATAAGTACCTTCAAGAATATTTTCTTTCAACATCAGCCTATTTCTTTTCAGTCGCCTCAGTTACTTTTAGCTCCTCCTCTTCCTGTGTCTCCCCAACATGCTTATTTGTTCTTCTAGGCTCTTGCTATAAAACCTTAATCTCATCTGTCTCATCAAATCCTTTTCCAGTCCACCTCTCCAGCTGTCTTTCCTTTCATGCTTCTCTTCACCACTTTAGCTTTCTTCCAATTTATATGTCTCCATGCACATCATAAATGCTTCTTCCAAAACTTGTTGCAATCTGTGATTCACCCATTCTCCCATGCTGTATCCTGCTTGGGAAAAAAACATGAAAATAATATTTGATAATTTGATTCTTGTTCACCTTTCTCAAGGGAGGGAAAATAGAATAAAAAGACACCATTTCTATTATGTTCTCTGCCATGGAACTTCATTTTTCTGGGTTGGTCATTCTCTTTCCTGAGAAAGTTTCTTCAAGATCTCAATGATTTGTTCAGTTACAGCAGCAGTGAGACAGATACTGCTCTTGGTAGTCTGTGTAAGACAGTTGTGAAAATGTGATTGGATGTGCCATCGTGCTTACCAAACCCTTTCCAGCAAGGATACGCCACTGGAGCCCAACTGCAGTTCATATCAGTAAGAAATACATCACCAAGAGAAGCACAGTCTAGCTTTTCCAGCAGGAAGAGTATGTCTCCTCAAATACTAAAATTTTTTTTTTAAAGGAATGCTTTTCATTTCTCTGAATTTTATTTTATTAACACGCCAAAGATTTCCAAACAACCTGATGGTTAGACCAAGTTGATCCTGGCTCTTTAGCACAATTAGCCAAGAAATATTTAATTTAACTTCCAAAAATATGGAAAAATTGTTGGTCTGATCTTTCAGTTACATTTAATTTTTTTTAGCCTAAGCACAGAACAAATTTAAAAAACCACGAGCAGGGTTGGTGGTTTCTGAAAGGAAAATCTGGTCAGCATTGGTCACAGCAAGACAATCATTAAACCCAAATTTTAATCAGCTGGGTGGGGGGCGGGGGGTGTGGACAGGTTTTAAATTAGTACAAGCTGAAAAATATGATAATAAAAAAAGCAAAATGAGAAAAAAAAAGTTTGGAATCAGCAGCCATAAGTAGCTTGTTTTATTATGTGGTTTTATTTTGCTTTTAGTGCATGAGTGTTATCTTTCTAGATAGCCAAAATACATTCCTGAGAAAGGGAAGTTACTTTGTAAGCTCCAAACAGCCACCAAATAGCATTTTTTTGTGGTTCTAAAGTGAATGTAGTGTCAAAAATTGAGAAAGGGCTGCTAAAAAAAACCAAACCTAACAACCCCCAAAACCAACAAAGCAAAAACAAAACCACAAACAAACAAACCACTAAGAAAAGGGTATAGGACACATTGAAATATGTGAGAGATGAGGGGTGGGAGTCTGCCAGATTAAATAGAATAATATATTATTCCTTTGTGAGCTCTTGTGTTATGCTTTGATAAAGACTTCAGGGAATTGCTATTTTTCATAATTTGCTATATGGGATATAACTACTGCTGGGCTATGGCTTTATCATTAGGCTACAGAAATAAAGGCATGTGCTTTTTATTTTGCATTAACAGTTGATGTTTTAATTAATTTTTGAAAAGTGGATGTGAACCTGATAGTGAGCTTTGAGACTATTGACCCGTTGCCTTGGACATGTTCAGTCCACACCTGAGTTGCAGATAAATGGCATTTTAAGGCATGGTTAATATGATAAAGATTTTATAAATATTTTCCAGGTGGTTGAAGAATTCAACAGTATTCAAGTAAACATTGGTGCTAAAATATTATTTTCTTCACTAAGCTAAACAAACAATACAGCAACAACCTTGACAATTATATCACTAAATGCATTATCTGTATGAGTCTACAATACTTGAGATGTAATACAGGGAAACCATCTTGTCTCCCTGACATTGTAAGCAAACATTTAAAGAAAAAACATGGAAATCTAAATATTTACTATGCCTTACTCTCTATATAAATTAGTTCCTGGCTTCCCCACCCCTTTTTGCACTTAGTGGATATGCAGTTTGTTATATTGAACGAAAGCACAGGTATGCACTGCTTTATGCTAGGAACTACGAATAGTGTGTACCCAATACATCATATTGAATGAAAGACTTCATAAATCAGTTATACAAGGGATCATACAATGCTTTTAGTGAATTTCCAAAGAGTCATAAAAACTATAAATCAATGGGGTTTTGATTAATCAACTCACAATACCAGCTTTTGGCAATAGTTATCTGTTGTGTCCTCTTTACTGGGTGCACACTAGGGAGACAGCTCTCGTCTGGAACACAGAGGTTTAAGCAAGAAAATAGAGAAAAAACCTGCTACACTACTGCACATATCCACAGCTCTCAATGTCTGCTGCAAAGGGGCAGATCTTTAAGGCTTTCAACAATCTGACCTGCAGTCTAGAATTTACAGTGGAAATAATGCAAGTTTTGAATGGTGAAGCAAAAGAGCAGGCAAACCCTAATGCTGCAAAAGTTTACAGAGTGCTAAACATACACTGAATTAGACACAGTCAAATCTTTCTACCACCTCATCATGTTCCTTAGATGAGCTGAGCACTGGAGTGAATAACATAGCTCCCTTCTCTAGATCTAACACTATGTGGTTTTAAGGGTACAGTATCACAGATTTGCCAGTGTCTTGAAGGCTACATGCTTGTATTTAGCAAGGGACCACTGCAGATTAATTTTTCCAAAGAAAATGCTGTTGAAGAGTGAAATCCCATGCACATCGTAAAAGACATCTAACATCAATATTTAATTTTATTAGTTATACTACAGGTACTCTAGGGAACCTGATGGAAAGCCTTCTTAGTATTGATTAGAATTCAGCAATCCCACTGCACACTGTTCAAAAACTTATTCAATTACAATTAATTTTTCAATTCAGAAAAATTTAAAATTTATTATGAAAAGTTAATAAAAGTAGGTAAGTTTGGGCCACAATGGGATTTATGATTTAGAGATGGAAATACTAACTAGAAATTACTGTGATTTTTGATCTGCATAATCAATGGTTTTAACTCATTCTGTTTGCCTGTACAAGATTACAGTAATGGTGTAGGCTTAGCATTTTGTGAAAACTTCAGAATGACCTTTCTCATGTGAAAGATGACTATTAGTATCTTGTGCTTTCTCAGTTTCTGAAAAAAGGCATTTAAAAGCAGCAGTAATGAACCAATTCATAATCAAAATGCAATGAATACATTAGACTCAATATATCTAACTCTGAAAAAAAATCATTTTATCAGTTTTGCCATGTCAGAAACCTCTAAACATCCATCTTCTCTGTGGCATGAAGAGGATTCCTTTGGGGTATCCTCAACTTATAAGTGTTATTTCCTTAATTATTTTCAATACACTCTCATTCCATTAAGGAATCACCAAGAAGAAAAGTGTCTGTAGAGAGATTAGGATTCAAAACATAATAATGTTTATTTTAAAAGTCTCATGAAATTAAAAGTAGAACAGATTGCAAATTCTTTTAGGAGAATGATATTAAAGCTCAGTTAGCTGGATTTAACCTATATACGTGAAAATATTTGAGTCTTTCTTGCAACATGCAATGCTGGAGTGGCAAACTTAGAGCACTCTCACTGGCTCTAAGGTACTCAGCACTGGAAAGAGTTGTTTGCTTTTTCTTATAGAAAACACAGAGAAACATACTATTTCTATAACTGGCAGTGGAAAGCTCTATCAGGATTTACTCCTCCTACATGTTTTGGGTGGCTCAGACAACAGATGAAGTGAGAAATCACACCAAGTAAAAAATTGAAAAGAAGCAGAAGAGTTCTGCAAACTTCCAAAAAGGAAAGCTAGGAGCAGTTAAGAGGCTCCAACTGGACGCTGCTGGTTTCAAATTTCTCCTTATGCATCATGCAGGATACATTGAGGATACACACACACTTAAACCAACATCAGCATTTATTTTGAGGATTGGGGTAATTGAGATTTCTCCTTGTGAATCCTGCCCTGTCTCACTGCTCAGGTCACCCAGAAGAGAGAGGAGATGTTCTTGAAAAGCAGAAAAGAATTAAATAAAAATTTTGTGCTGTCAAAGTAGCTGGTCCAAGACAAATGACAGAACAGAAAATGACAAGCATGCAAAGCCTGTAAAACTTAGTCCAGGCCATGAAGGCAGGCTGCATGCTAACTTGCAATATGTGACCAAGATACTTGGAAGATTTGGATTCCCATAGCTGGAAACTCACCTTATTTACGAAGCTCTGCTATTTCTTTTTACTTTATTTTCAAAACTGCAAGAAGTGAAAGCAAGAGAGTGAAGCATTAGCTATTTTCAAGGAAGTAGTCACTTATGGACAGCAGATTTAATAGGAGTACCTAAACAAAGAATTTGCTTTAGTAACATTTGGAGCTGGTGGTGAGGAAACATTGGCTCATCTGCATATTTTACTACAGCAGTTTCAAATTTCAGGCTTATACTTTGCGTGCATCAGATACTATAACTTTTAATTCAAAACAATTTTGTTGACAATACCTTAGGGACAAAAAAATCAACTAAAAACTGTGTTTCCAAATGCTTTAAACTTACTTGGTTAAGATTCAGTCTAAATAAAATAAAATTATTACCAAATAATATGAAGGATTCTACTACTGTTTTAAGGATATCCTCTAAAGACTCAATAATTAATTGGCAGCTGAAAAGAAAATTAACAAATGTAGAAGGGAAATTGATTCACTTGTAAGTCAGGGGCAGCAAATAGTTAGGAGGGTGCTCTTGGGGAGGGGAAGATGTTTGAGGTTGTCTCTTTTTTTTTTATTTTTTTCTTTTCTTTTTAATTTATATAAAGTGTAGAAAGTTTTTCAAAGCAATATTTTGGATGAAGCATTTGCATAAACCTGCTAAGCAAGTAAAACCCTGGCATGTAGGTAAAAATCTGACTGAATGTTTGAAAAGGCAGCCTTGCATATCTGGGTACAATATAGCGCAGAAAAAAGTGAGTATCAAGCAGTGTAGCGGGGCAAGGATGTCATAGTTGTGTTCTTGCTGTGCACTGGACATGGACTTCCCATTTCACACATCATCATCCACAGTTTGCTGCGGCCACTCCACACAGTCCAAACATGTCAACAACACACAAAATGAAACATTTCAGCATGGTTTTCCTTTGGAAAATGAGGGACATGGGGTTTTGATTTCAACTGCCTTAAGCTCCAGTGGGAAGAATTGTGGAAAGAAGGAGTTGTGTTTCCTGGTTTGGCACTGACCAACTGTACAAGAAGCACATTCTAAACCTAACTGTCAGCCAGGACAGGAATAGGTATTTAAGGGTAGAAACAACACATGTAATTAGACAGAAAGAATAAAGTTGCTGGCCAGCTAATCTTCTGATATCCACTAATACACTGGGTTAAAAAAAATAAATTACTGTCCCATAATAAAAAACAATTTCTGAGCTGACAGCAATAAACAGGTTACATCTTGCTATTTTCACCCAGGACAATATAAGTGTTGTTTAGATGAAGGAAAAAGATAATGGTGTAACAAAAATGGTAAAAATAACCTCTGGTCAGAGAAAAAACAGGTTGTGTATTCTGAGCCTGAGTTCTCTCCTCACCCCAATCCATCTCATTCAGCAACTGGTGTTTTTAAGAGTCAGAGTTGTTGCTGTAACACATGGAAAAATGGCACCAAATTTTTTGCAGTATGAGTAGCCAGCCAAAGGCAAAGGACATGACACTGTTGTAATGAAAAAGAGGTGGAAACACAGGCTCAGAATAAGGAAACTTCTGTCAGAGCCCATATCTGAACTGCTGTTCCAATTTTAATATGATTTTTAGTGAACCATCCATATTAGTTGTGGCTGTAGCTGACTGCAGTACCTTTGTGGCTCTTTATGCCATCTTAAGTCAGTTTTTGGAAGATAGATATGAAACACTGATATCAAAAGCAAAAGCAACTCAACATGCACCATGATCATAACAACACACATTTGAACCATTGCCCAGTGAAAGGTTAGTCTAAAAAATCCCCAAAACTCAAATCCAGAGAAAATTCTGGATTTAATTTTTTTAAAATTTATATTACAAATATTCTAGAAATGTGTGAAAACAATAAAAGAAACCACAATGTGCCAACCTCTAACTTGATTTAAAACTGAAGTATCTGGAAACTCATTGTAAGAATAAGGGACGATCCAGACAATGAATGGCAATTTCTACGGAGTAAATCATGCTGTGCATTATTTTTAGAAGATTATCAATTATTTTAGGAAATTAACAGTTCAAGAAATATTGTTCCTAACCACAATATGAATCTCTGCATATATATTTCCCCTGTCACTTAGTATCTACAACCCAAACTTTTCCATCACTTAATCAACAGTAATTAATACTAGAATGACTATTCAATAGGTCTTTTAGCATTTTGATGCACAATTGCCTTCTGAATTGAAATTATTTTATGGAAAAATATGATCAATGTTCAGTTCTGAATAGTATTCATACGCTGGATTTTTCTTCCATGTCAAAGAGGTCTTTCAAAACATTTCATGTATTAGCAATTAATTTTCACTCCTGTGGGTAAACAGTAAAAAAGCTGGTACACAGTCAGCTTATTCTAATTTAGGCACAGAGTCACAGCAAATTTAAACTCAGGCACTTCTTACTCTTGTTGCCATATTCTAGACAATAATCTAATTTCCCATCTGCTTAGCATGAGGAATGCCAATGAAACTGATAACTCATTTAGGACTAGAATGATTTTAGATTGCATATTTAGTGGACATCTCCTAGGATTAATCCAAAACAGAAATCTAAAAAGTAATGTCTCTTTACCTTGTTAAAAACCCAGTTCTCTACCCCCATTCCTCCAGTTCCTGCTTGTGCCTGAGTCTGACATTTATTTATTTATCAACAGTATTCACTTTATGTTGTCCACATGAAAGTGAAAAGCAATTCCGTGACTGAATCATCAAGAAGGAACCTCTGGCCAATTCACACTTCAGTGCATGACTTATAACAGAGAGGTATAAGTTGATATAACTCAAGAATTAATTGCTACAGTATTATCTTCTCCTCTCTTGACTTATTCTTTTTCTCTTGATAAAATACAGCATAAAGTGCAATGGGACAGAACACCATTCATTGGTGTGGGGAATAATACTCTCTAATCCCAAAGAAGTACTTTCCTGCCACCATATTGTTCAGTTAAAAACTTACTAATTTGACAGGACTGTTAAGGTTAACACTTGGTTTATGGCATTGAAGATAAAAACTTAAATGCAACATGACCTATTGGTTTCAAGAAAAACTCTTCAAAATTATGTATGTGTGACATGCTTCCTTTGACCCCTAGTTAAAAAAAAAATTAAAAGTTATTTCTATACATAATTTAACTACACATGAGCTTCTCAGAATATAAAAACATTTGACAGAAAGCATGAGATTCCCCTATGTGTGTCTCCAACCCAAAATTTCCTTAAATCCAAAAAACAATGAAACATTTGCAATGCAAGTCCTGTAGGACATGCTTCTTGCTTCTTCCCCAAACAAATCCCATACAATTGCTCAGAAAGTACATTCCTCTGTCATTCCACTAGATTTTAATTTGCATATACTTCCTCAGATTAATTGCAAAAATGCATGAGAGGTCACTTGATGTGCTGTATAATTTGAGATGATTCCCTGTAGAGCCCTGTTTTGTGCAGCCCTACAAGGCTTTCCGTGCATTTAAGACCATAAGCAAGGGAGGGCATGGGCTGTGAAGCTGGTACCAAGGAATCCTCCTCCTGCTTCCACTTCCATGACTTGTCAGCTCCAGAGTCCCACTCACTGAGCAGGAGGGATGTCACATATGTGCATATTGCTGAAATCAAGGGATAGAAGGATTCAAATAACAAACTCATTGTTTCAATCCTTGGTTTTCCTCTAGCAAGCTCAGGGTTGTTTTTACACTGCCCTCCCTCCCAAGAAAGGCAGTGCACATAAAAGCATTGCTGGATGGATTTGAAAAGCACTTTCACACTCTCTTCAGTGAACTGAGAGTTAATCCAGTTCTAGAGGGAAGGAGGAAATTTTTCATTTACCAGCTTATAAATTTTAAGAATAGTGTAAGTGAATTAACTGGAATATTCAATATTAATTTTATTTTATTTTACTCCTTACAGAAAAACAGCATTAAAGCTATTTAATTTAAAGAAACTACTGCTTGCCACACTAACAGGTGCCAAAGGTTAACAGTACTGTCTGCTCCTTAAAACACCTTGGAGATGTCAGAAAAACTGAAGCCCTTGGAGATTTCAGATGCTTCCACTTGAAAGTCTATCCAAATAGTGATTAATTACTGGTTATTTCAACAGTGGAAAAAATCTGCCTGTCACTTAATAAACGCCTGTTACTGAAATGCGTGTATTAGCAGTAATATTCTGAGCTCGTAATTAATTTATACCACATTCACTTTATCATTATAATTACTAGGGAAAATATTTTTCATTAAATTATCAACTTTGTCTCAGTAGTAAACCCACACTGTATTCATGGCATGTCAAATATTTTCATTTCTTTCTATTATTTTCCGCTGGGTAGAACAATTCAGTGTTAAGTCTGTTTGAGCTGTTTCCAGCTTGTAAGAGCTCGTTCTTGACTGTTGATTTTTGTGGGGTTTTTTAATTTTATTTTAAGAAAAATGGAGAGAATTCTCTCCTCAGCAGCCCTGCTTCTCTAGGTTGATACAATGCTGCCATCACATGGCACACATTTGGCACAGCACGTGGGAAAGGGGGAGGTTTCCATCCCAACACAGCAGCATTCCAACCAAACACGCGCTCGTACAGACCCTGACTACGCACACAGATACTTGGCAGCTGGGTACCACTGATGACTATTATGAATCTAATCAGACCCAGTGTTTTCTCATGTCAACCTCAGCATCCAGCGGGAATGCTGGATTTCATCCTTTATAAATTCAGAATGATTTCTGTCTCTTACAGCTGCTATGGGGAACTTGCTAATGTTACGAAACACACATAGCAGCTACTGAAACCAGAATACAGAGGGAAAAGAAATAAAATAAAAACAAACAAACAAGGAAAACAAAACAAAAAGTTGGGTTTTTTAAACTTATATTCCATAACTTCATACTGACAGTGAGGCAGAGGGTCATAGACATGAAACCAGGCACACCCCTCAATATTAAACACTTATAAGATTATACCTAGCATGAATATTTTCAAATATATCATACTTTAAAAGAATACCTCAGTTAATTTGTGACCACCCATGCTTTACTTTCACTTGCATGGCAGATTTTCCTTATTCATCCCAAAGATAACAGAGAGACTGCATCAAACTAATCCAAAATTTGTAAACCAGTACTAAGCACTGTAAATGTTAGTAATCTTGAATTGACAGGGAGATTCCAGCCATAAGAAAATAACAGTGAACATTTGAAACAATGATCCCCAAATCCCTCTAAAACCATTCACAAGACCACAGGCAACTACATGAGGGTGAGAGAAATCATTCAACAGAACATTTATCCAGAAGGAAAAATAAAGATTAAAGAAAATGTAGACAATCAACTCAGGTACCAGAAATGAGTATTTAATCAAATGGACTCCATCCCCTATCTTTACAATAAAATTAAATACAGGCCACATAAGGAGGTACTGAAATGTTTCCAGTTTGTGCTTCATGTCTGATACTTTCCTTGCCAAGATAGTTACCACAAAAGACTTTGTGCCCTTGTATCAACACAAATCAGGAAACACTGATGCAAGTAGGAAAAGTTGGTGTTTGATATTGGATAAGTAAATTTGATACATGCATTGATAAGTGTGTTTTACAGAGTGGTATTTTCCCAGTTACATAGGGAAAATTTTCTGACGCAAGCCAGCACAGAAACAGGTTTAAGTATTTTTATTTTTAAAATAAAATACCATTGCCTCTATGAGCAAAATTCTCAAAATATTTTCTTTTTTTTTGTGTATGTTTTTTGTGGTTCCACCTGAAAGAATTGTAGTATTACCACAATAATATTGTTTTTCAACTTTTACAGCAAGATATATGACCATGGGTTCCAAAATTCACCAATAATTTTATCTTTCCAGGACATACAGCTCCTATTTGAAATTAGACAACAGTTAAAGACTTGGTTGAAAGAGACATTTTTCCCCTGTGACCATTGTTGCAGCAAAGCATAGAAATGCCAAGATGTTTCAAACAGTTGTTTGTTATTTTGAAGTTGAAAGAAATATAATCAATTGGCTACTCAGTTATTTTGAGGCAGCAATTAAGCTGCAATAGGAATATCTGGGGAGGGAAAGGAGAGTTCTGTACCAAAATCAAATGGTTTGTACTTTAGCAATGTGCTATTATTTGCCCTCAGTATCAACAACGTTAACTTTCACACACATCACTCTGTCTACAAGTTAATGGAAAATGAAAATTGCATAGCACACCTATTGGAAACTGCAGCCATGAACTCTGTAATTGAAGGTCAAGCCACAAAGCTAACAAAAATTTCAGTCCCTTTTTCTAATCTGTCCCAAGGCTTGCATCACTTTCAGAAATGTGGGTGGTCCTATGCCACACCCAGCACTGACCAGATCAAGAAGACATTTTCCAGTATTATGAGTTGCTTTGCACATGAGGGTACCTGGGCAGTTTCCAAGTTTTTCACAGGTGATTATGGAGACAGAGGAGAAATGCTGGTGAATGACTATTGTTTCTACTTTCTTCATTATTTCTAATTTCTCCTTAAAATGTTCTGAGGGTTCATAATCTTAATTGTATATAATCTGTGATTGCAAAGTACTATAATGTATTTGTAAAGCTTGCATTACAAAAAAGTACTATTTTTCCCTACTCTAAATGTAAGCTATAAAAAGAAACCACAAAGAAGCAGAATAAATCATCATGGATTTCATCACTGTTAAATGCATAGCCAAGTAGTGAGGAGATACTGAGCCTGAATGAGAGCTTGTTCCAGGGCTTATGAATAAGGAAGGGACCTGTTAATCCCAGTTCATTCCCTCCATTTTTTAAAAGTTGGATAACTTATTATGTCTATTCCTACATCAAACAGAGCAGTGAAAATAACATTTTCTTATGTAAACAGATTGGACGATTATAGGAATCTTGCTAAATATTGATTTTGTGAAGGCAGAAGTTCAAGATAGTTGTTTGAATTGTATTATATAGTGACTTACATATTGATTTCAAAAAGTGCAAGTGTAATGGTATACATTACAATATGCTTCATATTATAGTTATTACACCCCTTAAGTGGATTACATTCCTGAGGGCAGGTGAAACATATCTTTGAGAGGAAAAATGGATTATATTCTTCCCTAAAACACTCCTTAAACAAGTACGGCCCTGTATTTCCTTCTTCTAAAACAAATATTACCTACACCAAACATATCAGTAAATCCAAAGATCATCACATACAGCATATTTTATGTAATTAGGTGGCCCCTGGAATCAAGACACATTCATATTTTCCCCATAGTTTGGTGCTTCATCTTTGGGTCATGTGGACCTGTATTCCAAACATTCTATACTAGGGCCCTGGCCTTGCATGGAGAGAAACAGAATAAATAGTCTGCCTCAAGTCTTTCAGTGACTGTTCTTCTTTTATCAGATAAGCTCAGCCAGCAGGTGCATTGATAAGTGGCCTGAGCCAAGCTCCATTCCTGCCTTCCTACTGTGAGGGGAGATAATAGATCCATTTTATTGTACTTATCCTGCACAGCCTAGCTTTAATTGGCCAAAAGAAGTATAGAGGATCTTATTCTTCCTCTTCTTCCCTCTCCCTCTCTGTCTCTCTCTCTCTCTCTCTCTTTGATCTGATCCTGTCTTGTCTTGAAAAAGTCACCTAAGCTCTCAGCTTCCTATAATAACAGCTATTATCATAAATACAATGTTTCAATCCCCAAAATATTTGCTCACAATCAACATGATTGTTGTACATCTAGAGCAATGTAATTTTACCATGTGGGACAGTAAATCTATTTGCATTTACTTGTAAAGAAATACTGGAAAACTGTACTTATATGAATGTGCTGGTTTTGGAAAAAGAATTGTGAAAGCATCATTAGTTTTTCTTTGGTTTTATAACAAAGTGTACCGAAAAATCATTCATGTAAATTTGCAGAAATATTGTAAATACCTGTCTTTGTAAGTGTTGTAGACAATACAGTTTTCATGAAAGCTGTTCTCTCCAGGTACCTCAGCACTACCTAAAAAAGCTATGAGTTTCTTACATGTATTCTCATCTTTATTCTATCTGATATTGGATTTTTGTAGGTTTAGATCAAGCCATGTTAAAATTGTTAAGCAATATTTGGATGGGGGTATGCATCTTTAATACATGCTCCCCTCAGGTAAATGTGCTTTTTTTCCCCCCATAAATCTTTACATGTACAATACAGAATATGAAAAAGCTTTCATCAGTTTTCATGTGTCTTTACCACTTCTACTTTTCCTCAAAGAATCATTTTAGAGGGGTCAGGATACTTGGTAGCATTTGAAGACGAAGGAAACTTCAGTATTCAAATTCTCCTGCTCCAATTAACACTGTAAACAAAGGTAACGTCATTTTCATTTTGGTAATCCATGACATCCAGCCTTAAATGATTACTTTAAATAAACAAACCTACAAGAAAAGTCTATCAGTTCTGACTTGGATTAAACAGATTGTAAATCTTTATGCACTGCCTCTGATCTAACACAATGCACTGCAGAGGGCAGAGACCACCTCCCTCTGACAAATTTTAAGAAGCCTTGATGGAAAACAGCGAAGTCATGAGTTATGCCTTGAATTAAAAGCTATAGTGCTGAAGAGCTCTGTATAAAAGCAGTCATCTGTACAGAACCAAAGCATGTTGCTTCTATTACTGGAAATATTCTGAATGTTAGACCTGTGATGAATGAAAAACTAATAATAGGAAACTTAACAGAAGCCTTGACACAGACATAATTGAGAGGAACTCAATCCAGGGAACTTTCTACGCATCCAAGCATTTTCAGGAAGACATTCCTAAGTAAATGCTGCATTACTTTTACTCATAAGAATGTAAAACAAGTTCACTTGTTCTAGGTTATAATCCTTAATGTAAGAATCTTTTGGGAGTATCGTGTGCTTCCAGCTATTCCAGACATTCAATGTTTTAGGTATTGCTTTTCTGTTCTTGACTTCTGGACACTGTTCTACAAGAATCGGATGTGAGGATACTAGTAACATGCTCTTGCTGAGCTTATAAGATATTTAGATAAACAGCTTGAATTGGAGCAGGCTAAAAGCCTTGACTGTAACTGTTAAGTACTGCTCTGACTGTACCTGGTAACACTTTTTCAAAATAATTTTGAGAAGGCTCTGTAGTAGAGTACATCATCCTAATTTATGCAACAATGAGGCAGCCTTTTTAATTGATAGTTCTTAGTGAACTTTCTAAATCTGTAAAACTTAAACTTGCTAAGTTTCCAGTAAATACCAGTGTCTATTTTTACACCACAGTTTTCATTTTAAAAAAAGCAAATATATCAACCTGCAGCTGCTGATGCTGCAAACACCCCCCAAAAAAGGGCTTTTATTCCACCTGCCATACAGTAGGAGTGTCTCCACACATCATTGCATGCAGACTAAGAGTCAGTCTTCTTTATCTGGGCTGTTCCAACCAGAAAGAGAAAACTAAGTTTACTGGGTTTTTTCTTTGCTTTGGTGGAGTTTTGTTTTGGTTTAGCTTGGTTGGTTTGTTTGTTTGTTTTGTTTTTTCTAAACAGAGCATTATCTGGAAATCAACTATTTATCTCTGGCTAAAATCTTGATGCAAACTTTTTTAAAGATCAGTGATCTAACCAGACAAGAAGTGAGGGAGAGTGACAAGCAAGTTTTACCTAGCCTTTCATTTTACTGATTATGACCACTGCCTTTCTTGTTTCTCATTCAGATTAAACACTGCTTGTGTAAGGTAAAGCAACTTCACCTGTTTCTTAGTGCAAGTTCTGGAAATTGAAAATTATGTACAAACAAATTAGTGATGCCATTATGCTCTCAGCTGGAGTTTATTTGCTAGGCTATGTATAAATGGACTGGAGCACACACAGAGAGCCCCAAGCACTGGCAGTCTGAATGAAAAAGTTGAGAAGAAACAGGTACATTGACATAAAAGGCAGCTGAATTAGAGTTTTTTGGTTCAAGTACTTCCTTATCCATATCCTTGTCTTTTTATACCTGCTCCATATCTCCTCTTGTGAGCAAATTTACGTCATCAGCTAGAGGAGAAAAGGTGCTCTTCAGAACTGGATCAGGCAGCCTGTTCAGTCCCCACCAGCTGTTTTAAATGGGATGCAACTCTCAGTCTCCTTGGGCAAATTGTCCCGGTGCATTACATCTCCTAACACAAAGAAATTTGCAGTTAAATACAGCTGAAACTTTTCTAGGTGTAGTTTGTGTCTGCTGCTTGTCCCACCACTGAGCACCTAAGGTCCACCTTCTTTACAACCACCCAAAAGTTCATCTAAATATCACTAATCTCTTCTTCTTGGCACCTCTCCTCCAGCCTGGAGAAATTCCATTCTCCCAGCCTCTGCTTGTACGTTCTGTGCTCTGACCACCTCAGTGTCCCAGTTCTGCAGTTTGTCAAAATCCCTCCTGCGCTGCGGCTGGGCGGTGTCCCAAAGTAATGGGCTATGCTCCAAATGCACACCTCGTAAGTGCTAAATTCATCGGAACCATCACTTTTCTCAACTTGTCAATCACTTGGGTCCCTGTGGTTACCCAAATTATTTTCTAAAATGCTGATTTGCAACTGGTCAGATGCAGTTTCTACTGTTGCAAGAGAATATTCCACCCCAGATGCAAATTTTTGCCTTTCTGAGGCTGCTGATAGCTCATTCCTCCAGGTAATAACAGATAATTTATTCTAAAATTTTATTTGCTTCCAACCGTTGCTCCAAATTATAAATAAATAAATAAATTTTGCTAGAACATGGATTTTATCCATGCTAGTGGCAGAAGCAGGACAATTTTACAATATTTTCTACTTTTTCCCTACATACCTTTTCGCTTGATAATCAGGAAAGCATTTCTATACCCATATAATAGTGCCTGTAACCATACTGACAGATACTTATGTATTTCACGTTATAAAACTCCATAATAAATGCAGATAACTCTCCTGCTCCACTTGTGATCCTCAAATGTTTCTACAGAAATCACAGCAAGGAGTAAACAAGAGCACCTCATGAAACACCACCATGCACAGTGAGTACTGGACAGGTGCAGTGGACATTCTATCTTGCCCGACTGACTCCAGGTTTCACGTCTTGAAGAGTTCATCTTTTGCAGGCACAGCTACTCTTAACAGGAACAGCTGACTCCTCAAGAAAATTGCAAGCCTTAAAAAAGAAAAAGACTATACAAAATTCTTTAAAATCTAACTCAAATTACTGAGGCAATTATTTCCTACAAAGCAGAAACTGAGAAGGCAACTTGAAATTGGCAAAAGGATATCCTGGAAACACATTTTCACTTGAGAAGTGGAAGCCTGTAAAGCAATATTCAGGACAGGACCTGTGAAAAGCTGAAGGAACAAACTATGTATGTTCAGACCTGCATAATAGGACGTTGTCTAACAAAGGCAGAAAACAGATTAAAAAAATCTAGTAATGGCAAGAATAAACTCTTATCAGAGAAAGTGCTGCAGAAGAATTGAAAAGAATTATTGAGTATCCCAGCTAAAGTCCAGTCAGACTGAAAAAGAATACTTTTCCAAGAATAAAGCTGGAATCAAAAAGTACAAGAAAACCTAGCTTAGCTTTGCATAAGTCATCAGGAGCTGCTGGTGAAAATTGACTGACAAGAGGGCAGTGAACAAAACAGAGAAAATGCCACAGCATGGTTGGCTTCTTCAAAGCTTAGCAAAAGCTTACAAAGGAAAAGTTAAGTGTTAGGAAAGAGAAAATGTGTGTGCAAACCTTTACTGCTCTTGCCTTTCCCTTTGCATGCTATGTACCTTTGGGTGAACAAATAGATGATGGTTTGTTTTGAAGAAGCTGCTTTTGACTCATCTGAAGCAGCCTCTGTCACAAGTCCCGGAACTAAAAGGGCTTAGAGGTGAGCAATGGAGCTGAGCCTATCCCTTAATGCTGCTGGGAAATCAAACCCCAGAAGGATGTGGCTATCAGGAGACTGGCTCACAGGGATAGGTCCCCAAACCAAGATGAAAGGACCCCAAAGTACTGCCCACCCCTCAGGTCCCCACAAAGCCATAGATTTGTCTGTAGAAATAGATATTCACACCCTTATGAATAAGTTTTTGCTCATTATCCTCAGACAGGGCATTATCTACAGAGGTTAATGAGCAAAACCAAATGGCATTTACCAGCCAAAATCCTGCTTCACGAGGAAAGCTGAACTAGTCAGTCTCATGGGCATTACTTTTTCATTGAAAATATAAAAGTCAAGTGGGATTGTAATCTGAGTTCCCACTGCTGGGTGCATTGCACAGTTTCCATAAAGCCCAGTATATAAAATTGGTTGCTTAGGTAGTACTACAGAAACAACAGCCATAGGAAGCTGTTTTTTGCAAGGGATCCAGCTGTTGGGTTAAAAATAATCTCAATAAAAGATAAAGAAAAAGTAGCAGGTTCCAAAGGAAGAAATCTGATAAAATTAAAGTGTAATAGACACTTCAAACTGTGTGATCTGACCTAATAAGTTATTAATAGGGAACCATTACTCTTCATACATTTTTTATGAGGAAGGCATTGCCTTTTTGTCAAGATTAGTGGATTATAAAATATTTGTGCTACACAATATAAATGACCCTACCTATTAATAAGTCTCTGGAAAGATATGTTTAAATTGAATTACATTAAGAAGAAAAGTGCCAACAGAAAATTAGGCATAATTAATGGGAACACATAAATAAACCAGAGATAGAGGGAAAAGGACATTCTTACCATTGATCATTTTAAGGATTAATTGCTGATATGCTCTAATGACATACCAACTATTACTGTTTTTATAAGGACCATTTCACAGAAGATGAAATCCATGTAACTATGAATATGTATCGCAATTTATTGGCAGAAGATCATTTCATATACCTCTAATTAGTCAGTACAGTACTGAAAGCTAAAAGATACAGCTTAAAATTTAATATGCAATTAAGTCTCATTACACTCTTCCAATAAAATAGATTTATTTCATTTTTTTTCTTATGCTGATTCAAATACTCAGCCTTTCCTGCATGTTTTCAGGACAAACTGTGCTGAAAGTGAGGACATGGGCAACACTTTGGTTATTTTCCAGACCCTTTCAGAACAGCAATACCTGGGAGATGCAGGAAATTATTTTTCACATCACATTCACATAAGGAACAAAGTGAATAGAGTTACACAGTGCATGAGCACTCCAGTCTTTATTCACCAGCATATATAAGGTTTCCTTGGATATCACAGTTCTGCCTCCAGTGTGTGCAGCCACATTCTGGTTTTCACAGACTCCCAGAAACTTTTGAAGGCTTTCATTATTAATCAGGAATGTAAACATGAAGCTTTATTGCTCAATCTTTTAAAAATATCTCAGAAATTATAAATAGGATAACTATTTTGCTCACAGTCTTCAAAATAAAATAATTTTTTTAAAAAGTTAAATAAGGCCCTTTTTCCTAAGCAGAAGAAAGAGGACCCATTCATTAGAAATAATCCACCTGAAACAAAACACCTTACACTAATCCCCTAAAAACCTTATCTACTCCTTGACACTGTTGTAACAAACACTTCCAAAGTACTGTGCCAACATTGCTCATGTGTTCAGTGGATTTTAATTAGAGCTCTGAAAGCTTGGGAAAACTGTCCAAGAGTGCAAGCTGCTCTTTTCAAACAGCAGCACAACTGTCCTTTTACCCATGTCCCAATCAGAGCATATGTTTAATTAAAACCAGTGCAAATAATGGAGACAGAAGAGAAAAATCTCCTTCCCACAAATTAGTGAGGAGAATATCATAAAGAAGGTGCACAGCAAGCTGAAGAAAGCAACCCGTGTTGTTCTTTAGTTGTACTCTGAACTGGATATCTATGAACAGGTCTTGGGGAACCATTGTTTGTGAATGGTATGAATGGCTTCATACACAAGATTCTTTAAATGCTTTTGAGAGAACAGAGGTATTTAAGGATGAATAGCAAAAGGAAAACTAGAGCAAATAAGGGCACAGAGAGAGGCAGAGAGAGAGTTCTGACTTGTCCTGCTGTTGCAGTAGTAATCACCTCAAATATTTGTCAGATAATATTTATTTTTCTAATTCACCTTGAGAGAATGCCTATCCATCTGTCACCTTTATTAAGGCAACCAATTCCACCTCACTAAGAGGGTTAGAGGATATCTCCTACTCCTCCTACAGCATCAATCTCCCAGCCTAGTGAACACTCTCCCTTTGCTCTGCTCTGGAATCCATCAGAGACTGTGCAAGAATAAAACCCACAACAACCGGGGGCGGAGAGAAAGGGTCCAGCAGTCAGAAAATGCTCCAAGAGCCAAGGAGGAAAACCTTGGGCCAGTTGTGCTGTGATCACTCCAGCCAGGAAATTCAAGCTCATTACAGACAGACATAGGATGAAGAAGATCAACTGGACCACAGTACAGAAAGCACATCAGTGAGTAGAAAGAATATGAGAGAAGAATGAAGATTAAAAGCAAAGGAATGGCTGTGAGGTGTGTGTGTGTAAGAAGGAAAAATTAAGCTCAAAACCAAAAAGGATGACAGTCACAAGAGTAACCATAAGTCAGTCACATCCTACAGGTTACTCTGATGCCTAGTTATTGAAACAAGTTTGAATATGAATATATCAATAAAAGATAGGACTTCCTCATGCAATCTTTCATCAGGACTTGAATGAAAGCTAACAATACTGAACTTAAAGTTTTTGTAAAAGCTACCAATGCTGAGCCTAAAACTGTTCTTTTGCTTTTGAAAATAAAAATATGGAAAGGCTGGTATTGCAGGGATCTCAACCACATTTATTTTTATATATAATTATTCATATAATTACAAAAATAAGGACCATAGAGAAAAAAATAAAGATTAAAAAAAAATGTAAAGAGACCTAGACAGTATGTGAAATGCTTCTAGAGGATCTCTAATTAGCATTACCAGAGTGTTTGTCCTACTGAATCAGTACACAAACAATCTATACCTAAGAGCTGGGGTCAGGAGACCTACTCCTGAGTGCTCTGAGTGCTCCAAATA
This sequence comes from Pardalotus punctatus, assembly GCA_013400915.1. NCBI lineage: Eukaryota > Metazoa > Chordata > Aves > Passeriformes > Pardalotidae > Pardalotus > Pardalotus punctatus. The sequence continues at coordinate 151,601 of VZTX01000314.1, read as the reverse complement.
TTTGACAAATACTGAACATCAGTGCTAAAAATGAAATAATTTTGTGATTAGCTACCATGCAAATTAGGAAAAAAATCAAGATCAATTTTTTTTTTTTTTTTTTTTAAATATGCTGAAAAGTGAGGATGAGGTCTCTCATTAGCGCACAGAGTGAAATAACAAGGATAGAGGCTCAGGAGTTCTTAAAAAGTTATTTTTTAAACTGATGGCAAGGTACATCTGGACTTCTGTGTTTGGGTATTTTTAATTCTTTGATCTTTCAGCTACATTTAGCAGATTGAAAAGACAGTAAAATGGAATTGAGAGATTATTTTGCTGCTCAATAACAGTCTTAAAAAGTACAACTCTTCAGGGTGAGGGGGTGAGGAGAGGGTAGAAGTCTCTCCTGATGTTGCGTATTATAATTAAGATTTTCTACACAATTTAAAGATTTCTCTGTTCTACAGGGTCCACTGTAGCCTTTTGTAATAAAATTAAAAAAAAAAAAAAACGGAGGAGGGGTTCTTTTAAATCTTAAGAGGAAATCTGCCACCTGCAGTTTATATACCTATGAGACAGGAACAACCTGCATACGAAGCAAATGTTTCATCTTCAAGCCATTGGTTGCAGTAGCAGGTGAAAGACTTTGTTGAAGTGCCTGGAGAGTTCAAAGCCATGTTTTCAAGAGCTCTGTTTATTGAGCTGCAGAAGCTTTACTTGTGATCACAGGATAAACTGGTGTGGTTTGAAGCCCAGCTGGAGATAAAACACAGACATGCACAGTCCCTCTACTTACCCCCCACCCCAGTGGAGTGGGGAGGGGAATTGAAGTAAAAATTGTATGTTGATATAGGAACAGTTTAATAACTGAAATTAAAATACAATGAAAATGGCTAATAGTAATAATAATGATGATAATAAAAAGAAAAATAAATGCAAGCGATGCACAATGCAATTGCTCACCACCCACTGACCAATGCCAGACCCCCCCCTTCCCAAACCCAGATTGTCCACCCTTCTGGTAACTGCCCCAGTTTATACACCAGGCATGATGTTTCATGGTGTGCAATGTCCATTTGGTCCATTCAGATCACCTGTCCCAGATATGCTCCCTCCCAGTTTGGTTTTTTTTGCATACCTCCCCACCAGCAGAGCATGAGATGAGGGAAAGAAAAAGGGTTCTTGACTCAGAATAAACACAACTTAGCAAGAAACCAAAATGTGTCAATGTGTTGTCAACACCTCTGTCATTCCAAATTGAAAACACAGCACCGACACAGCTACTGAGAAGTTAACTCCACCCTAGCTGAAAGCAGGACATCAGGAGTAAAAGACTATTTTCTAACCATTTTCTGAAAAGTAGTTGCAAATTTTTTCAATTTTTTTTCAGGTTTCTCATGGAAGTGGGATGACTGTAGGGAGGTGGTAGGTAGCACACATACACCTGGATGCAGTTATAAAAGAAAATTCAAAAAATCTATTCACATCCCTAAAAAAGATTGCTCTTAAATTAGTACCAACTGCACTTGAAGTCATAATCACCTATACATGTAATTCAGCGTGTACAAAGCATATCACTGATTTCTCTTCTCAGCTTACAGCCTTGCAGGTACTACTTTACTCTTTGCCTTACTCCTTTAGATTTCAGTACTCATACATACACACTGAAGGACTTTTCCCCCCTAATACCACATCCGAGGTATTTATATGCCTTTTGCTCTCCAGAGCCTAGGACAAATTAAAGAAACATGAAGCCCTGAGATGCTTCAAGGACTGCTTATACCTAAAGCACTGCTGTTCCTAGAATACCCACTTTAAGAGACTGTACTACTGAATTGTGATTTGCATATGAAAGCAGCTACAATTTGAAGGGGAAGCTACTAACTGGGAAAAAATGTGCAGAAGTGGTAATCAGTAATGACACTGCCTCCATTTAACTTTCCTTAGAGCAAAAAAGTTGTGGTATTCAAAATGAACAGAACTTGGATTATATTTCTGTACTCTCACAGGCTGACCATGAATGTGGGTGTGGTAGAAGAGTTTCCAAAAGTTTGAGTAGTTTCAACTCTGAGTCTTGAGTTGTCCCTGGCTTTAAGGTGAAATGACTGCAGGCTATTTTTTCAGATATATATTGGTTTAAAACCGTATGTTTCAAGCACAAATAAGCAGATGTGTCTTTAAAAATCCCATGAGAAATTGCAGAGAAAACACATTTTATAGGAAGCATAAGACATCCAGTCTGACAATATTCAATAGGCTGTTTTGGTTCTCTAATTTGTGAAAGGCACTGTTCCTTGCAACCCTCACTCTGAATGACAAAGTTTTGGGATGCATCTAAATAATGTTCTCTTCTATCCCTACTCATTCAAAAATAATTACCAATGTAATAATTACCCCTGTTAGGAGATTGGGTTGTTTATCATAGAGACTTTTTAAACCCACCTCATTATCCACTTCTGTTGTTCCACAACTCCCAAGTCCTGAATTGCATTAGTGTTCAATGATCATAAATCCTAGTGTCACAAGCAACTCTGTTGAAGAGGAGACACAAAAATATTAAGAAAGACAGAAGGGAACTACAGATAGAAAACTTAATATTGTTGAAAATGATCAGCAAACTATTGCCTGATTTACCTGATCTGGTTGCACCATCTGCATATCTAGCAAGAAAGTGGAATATCATTAAACCAGTCATTTCCAACACCATTAACAAGCAATGCTACTGACAATTTCAAATAGAAGTGCCCACTGGATATTAATCCTATTTCCCACTTTGCATGGGTTAATCCTCTATACATCTTGCTTTTGCTGACTCCTTTCAGTCATATAAAAGTTCCTCACTTATGTAACTGGGTTTGGGATATTTCTTAAAACTTTAAAAGCATGTGCCAATAATTCTACATTTTTTTGCACATCTTGCTCCCACCAAGGTCTGCAAGCCCCAGAGCTGCAAGTGCTCTCACCCAGAAGAAACAGCATAAGGAAGGAGGATTACTCTAGAATATACTGTTCTCTTAAACCACATGATATATTCAGAGGATTAAATTTTCAACAAGTCATTTACTGATAGCCACTCTGCCACCAGCTTAAGTTTCTTGTGGTTCCACAGGCATTTATCGGACAGGCCTTTGTCATGGAAAGATGCTACATGGAAGCATTTCTGTTTGTCTTTGCCAAAGTTTGTTCTCAACAAACAAGGTCAGAGTTAATAAAAAACACACATACATACACCCCAAATCAGTTTAATAACTTTGGCTTTTAGTTTTCATAGCAATTATGAAAAGGCCAAAGCCCTCATCACAGGGGATAGGTGATTAACTGAAGTGCATTCACTATTGATGGGCTGCAAGGGTAAATGAAACTGCAGCAGCTCAGTGCTGTGGGATTTTAGAGCACATTTCTGACTGCCCAGCTTTTTTGAGATCGTTATCATCTCTCTGAAGTGAATACTCTTTGGTGGAACATTTCTTGCAATGGAATTTATTTACCATGCATGTGTAACAAGGTGGTATAAGTTCCACCAGGAGGTAATATCATTAGCATTTTTCTTTCCGGAGATATCAGGTTTTCCTTTTCCCTTCTTCTTCTTTTTCTTTTTTTTCTCTCTTTTTCTTGTGGAGGGCAGGAGGAGTTGTAAATAGTCACTAAAAGAACAGAGGTCCCAGCTAATTCCAGGCTTTAGATCACTGCAGTTTTAGCTCAAACTATGTACTTCCTCAGACACAGCTAAAATACTCTTCATCTTTTCTCAGCTTTAGTCTAGTAAAATCACATATTTTCATCCAGGCCTTTCTTTCAGCCGTAACTGTGTATTTAGTGCCAATAATATAGCAAATACATATATTTGCATTGACACACTTTTTTAAATCCTCCCTAATCTTCAGGCTTTCTGTCTGAAAGGGGGTTGATTACTACTTTGTGAAACTTGGTGCAGAGTCCCAGAGTTCTAGTAATATGAACCAAAGCAATGATCTTTTGCACTGAGAACTAATCACTCTAAATTTTCTTTTCATTTCTGAGACCCCAAGCAAAAATAATGCAGGATCAGCAGTACAGGCTCTATGACAGGAAGCATTTTACCCAGATCTTAGGGAGCTTTCATTGCCTTGTTAAACTTATTAAAGATCATCTTCTCACTTGGAATTATATTATTTTCCTTTGCTCCTTCTAAGTGTCTTTCCAACTTTGTGCAGCACCTAGAGCTTAACTCAGGGGCTGGTGTCTCTTATAGAAAATCTTTCATGTTATATTCAAGATTATTCAGGGAGTTGAAGTAGGATCTTCTGCAGAAGCCTGCTCTGGACCTCAGTGTCAACATTTTTCTTTTTACTTTTTATTTTCCATCCCTTTTTATTGGTTTGGTAACCTCAATAACCTGAGGAATCAGACAAGTCAGCAGGAGTTAAGAAATTTATGGAAACTACCAAGCAGAGTGGCATTGACATGTTGTAAAAGGAGACATTAGGGGAGGGATGAAAAGGAAAACATAAGAAGGCTTCATTTGGAATACAGGATGTAATTAAAAGCAAGCAGATTAAATCACCTCACACCACCAGCTGAGTGTAAGAATTTGCTAAGTATCAGTAATTGAAGTTACACAGCACTGAGACCCTTGGAATAATCTTGTGAGGTTCATGAAATGAAGCATATCAGGTATGGTTTGTCAGAGTGCTACAAGGAATTGCTGTGTTGTATCATTCTGGAGTGAGACAGAAATATTCACTGTTTATTTCCATGATCTCTAAGTGGAGTGAAGGTGGTATTCTGCTCCGTGAAGAGGGCAGATTGAAAATATTTCTTTCATATTAAAAGTGCTTCATGTGACCAGTCTGGTAGAGCAGCATTCCAGTAATTGAGATTTGCAGCAAAGATTTAATTGACTTCACTATTCTCCCCTGTCTCATCCTATGACTGAACTGATGAACTATTTGTAATGAATATTAGTCACATTACTTATGATGTCATTACAATGTGTTCAGATGACAATATAAGAAGCAGAAGAGTGGAGAATAATAGAATGAGTCTGCCCTGGAAAGTGTCTGTGGGCAGCCTACAAGTCACAGGACACTACTATCCAGAAGTATGCTAACAAGGCACTCAGGGATTTAGAGTCACTGAGTTCCTTGATCCCTTTCCTGTTATCTCCAATGGTGCTTCTTTATGGCTGAAAAGTCTGCCAAGTGACAATTACATCCTGAATTGCTGCCTTGTGAAGTGAGAACTGAAGAGGCTTTATGCCATCTATAAAACAGGCCATGCAGTCCACTTGGTGAAATGTCCCTTGCTTTACACAAGGTCAGGTGCAAAAGGTACCATTTGATCACTCTGGTCCTGCTGTGCAAGACATCCGCCAGCGAATGGAGAGGAAACTACTGCAGTGCTACCAATTATTAAGCACTAATAGAGAGTCCACTTGATTAGAAGTAAAACTCCTCCATTGCACATAAACCATTCTGGTTTAGAGAGGGGCTTTTTAGTTCCATCTTTCAACTTGATTTTTCTGATGGCATAATACAAATGAGAACTCTGACTGCTCCATGACAATTGCCTTCTTCCCCAATCATCTCCCTGGCCTGACCTTGACCTATAGATAGACTTAAGTATTTAATGATAATGTGGTTTGTGGTAGCAGTAACCGCAAAACAGGATCTTCCCAGTGGCTTTAAGCCAGAGTGTTACTCAGTAGCTAATGGTTGGAATGGAATGATAACAGATATGGGTGAAAAAATCTGAGATTTTGCATTTCTGTTAGTTTGAAATAAGAAGAAAAATCTACACTAGAAGTATCTTTAATCTTGTGAAGTGTCTGATTCTGCAAGGTGTCCCTTTGAGAAGTTACAATAAAGTGTATTCAAATGTTTCATCCACGGATCTAACATCATTAATATCTCAGTTGCATACATATGGAAAACAATATACCTAGAAAAAACTCAATCAAAAGTTCTAACTTTTTCCTAAAACCATTTTATGACAAGAAACCCTTTACGCAAAATGAGAAGTCAAATTTTGCCTTAGGAACAATGATCTACTACAGTAAATTGGGTCATAAAAACAAAAAATAAAAACAAACTTTGACCTCTCCATAAAAAATGTCTATCTTCTCAAAAGCCAATAAACAAAATAGGTACTCAGTTATCATCAAAATATACCCTTTGGTCCCCATATGAGCTTCCATAATTTCCCAGGTAGGAGATATGATAAATTTAATCTACATGGGATTGTTTTAACCATGCAAGCACTCATTGTTGATGTGGTGGTGCCACCTGACACTTTTGGTGCAAGAATATAGTAATCCTATTTCCACAGTTAAATTTATAATCTGTTCATCATTCTCTGATAATATATTTTCATTATTACGTAGTAGTACCACACATAGACGATCCCAGCCTAGACCTTAGTCAGGCAAATTAAGCCCATCAGTTGTAATACACTGAAATCATTGGTGACAAAATATTAGGCCAATGATTACAATGATTGTCTCTACTCTTGTGGTCCTGCAAATTTTACTGTTCTTAAACTTCTACTGCCTCTTACAACAAAACACAAAATTCTTAGTCCAGCACATGATGGCATCTTCTTTTTACGGTAGGGCTGCCCAGTCTGAAGATTCCCATTTTATGACTAGTATACTAGTTCAAAACAAGATTAATTCCCCTTAATGATATATAACTACACTAATTTTTAACTGTAAAATATTTTGAATTTATTTGTTAAGTATTGGCATAATGATAAAAAGTTAAATTACCTCCAGGACATGAAAAAAGACTTTGATTAAATGTTTTTGAAGGATTTTAATATGCTATAAAAGTTGTTCTTAGGCATTTTCTTTACCCATTATGCAAATATATCAACTCATTAATAATTCAAAATAGGCAATACATTAATAATTAGGATCCCCATTACAAATCTGACCTTTAATTGAATTCTATAGAAAGCGACTGTGAAAAATGAGCCTCTTGATTTATGCTACGAATAAAGGTTAAAAAGCGTTTTCCTACTAGATCTAATTTTTATCATTATTGCCTAAGCAGAAATATTGAGATAAGAATTTTTTTTCCCAGTTCAAACTGGTTTTTTGGAAAGGCTACTTTTAGGGAAAAATTATTAAAAGGTATTTATTTATGCACAGTTTAATAAGATGTGTCACTGGACAAGTGACATAGCGATCATAGGTACTTCAACACTTTGAAGTCAACCTTTTTCCTTCATTTCTCTTTGCCAAATGACCCATGGGCTTCCTGATTACATAATTCTTCATACTTAACTAATTCCTCTTCATAATTCTTCTTGTTAACTTCGTCATAATATTTAAAGGTAAAAACATTAACTGACTGTATAAAGAATGATTGCTTCTAGTTGTAGGAAAACTGGCAATTAAACAGACTGTTGCAATGCCACAAGGGCACTGCTGCTATGATTATTTTTCCTTCCATTCCCAGTCCTTTCTAAAAATTCATGTCGGCAATTTTTGGCAACTATGCCGACACATTAATTTCTTGTAAATTTTGAGCAAAACCGTAATTGAGTATGATTAGAATACCTTTAAGGAAATGGAATTATGAAAATGCCTAGGAACACATCAGAGAATGTCCCAATGGGACTAAAAGAACATTTTATCTATTTAAGAAAGTTATAATAAGCTTGGAAAAAATATTTTATATATCTTTTTTGCAAAGTACATCAAGTCTAAATGCATATAGAGGGCTTTTGCCTGAAAGTTGTTGTATATTACAAGTTTGGAGTCCTTATTTTATTTCACAGAGATCTGAAGTCCAACAAACACTTGGATGTACCAGCAGAAAATGTTTCACATTGGCTGTTAAATCAAGGGAATTTGGTGCTGTAGTACACAGCAGAATCAATTATTGCTATACAAGCTACCACGGTGGTAAAATGCCCTTTAAAAAATGCTAACTTTGAGAAATTATAAATGTATCAAAGGAATAGACAATCAATTTGAATAGTTAAAGCAGCATTGTCACAGACATGTGCTTTGAATATATTTAAAATTATAAAATTATACCACAGGCCCTCTTTTCCTAAAAGGGATAAGAATCACCGAACACTGGGTTAACTCCCACTGATGGTAGAGAACACATCCAGAATGGGAAACCATTTAGCTTTTGGCTAACTACAAACCCTTGTGAATGCCTGTTCTTGTAATATTAATTTTCCCAAGTCCTCGATCTAGATACACAACAAACTACCGCAGCCATGACCACAATGAGCAGTAGCTTCATAGACCTTTTCTGACTTTCACGTATAAAGTGTGAGGGAGTCACACATGTCTACATTTTCATAGTGTGAATTCAAAACAAACCTCAGCAACACAGTGACCAGTTTAACCCAGAAGCAGTTACATACAACAATAACATTAATACCACTAGAATTGTTCAGCTCCCAGAAAACATAAAAAGTAAAAGTCCCTGAAAGGGGCTGGCACTCCTGGGCTCACCTGCAGCCAAATATTGCTGTGAGGCTAATTCTGTGCTTTCCTGAAGGGCTTCTAAGCTAATTCTTGCAGTAAAATATACATTATACGGACTTAAACTGTCCACTGCCTAAGTGTCACTAGCCAGAAGAGTTTCAATCATGGTGAAACTGAACTACAACTAATGTTATGAAATGGACCAGCAGCTGCCTCATTAATGGACACAGCATGAAACTTCCTACAGAGGATTTAACAGCATCACACTCCCAACCACACCAGAAGAGCTGGAAAGGGTGTTGGATGTGCAATGGCCGACTGATCTGAGGTCTTAGCACACACATAGCACCCTCGCCTGGATTGGGTACATCAGTGACTCTATGGTTGTGGAATGTGAAGGGCCTTTTGCTTCTTAAAGCCAAGGACACTCATGCCGTCTTCCTAACAACCACCGTGTTTGTTGTGGTTTTTTTCATTTCCATAAGTGGAACAAATGGCAATATAGCAGAATTCCAGTGTTTTCCCACTTCAAATTCTTCATTTTACTGGCTATCTGCTTAGGCTTACGATAAACTTTATAGGTGGGGCTCATCCATCACTCAGCCTGGAGCACTCCCACTTCCCAGTGGAATTCCAGCTGAGACACCTGAGTGCCAGGATTCACATCAGGCTCTTCCCTCCTGCAGCCAAATTATGCTGTAATGAACTCAAACAATTAGCAGAAAGCACTTCAGCACAATTAAAAAGTTTTCTTTCCACTATCTCTACTCTTCACCATCATTAAGAAAATTGCTATTCATGGATATGTTCAAATAAATTGAGAAAAGGCTCTGTTCCAGCCTAGAAACTGAACATTGTGTGTTCACAAGTATGTTGTCACTTCCTGGAAATACTCCTAAAGCTTTAGGTCTGCTGCCATGAGAATATACAGTCACCCACACATAATATTTTCAAGGGTAAATTCCTGAAATTGTAGCTTGATACTGGACACATCACTGCATTCCAAGACATCAAAGCAAGATTTATTCCACTGTAACAAAACTTATTCTTACCTTTTCAGGTGTCTCCCACCACATAAGTTATAGCAGAACTAGAATGTATCCCACTCTCCACAAGTGCAAGAAGTTCTTTGGGATGTCAGGGGAAAGACAGCATTAGAGTAATTGATTTATTTTATGGATTTGAAGAGTGTTTTCAATATATTTTGATTTTTCTCTAGTAATTCCCCCTTTCTATTTGATTGTACCTGTACCAGCTACAAGTGGCAAACACCACTTAAAAGGAAAAGGAGGAGGTGGGGGGGAGGGCTGTAACTGTCATTATTCTGCTATGTTGCCATCTGTTCCATCTATGGAAGAAAAAAACCTTTTATTTCATTATCAAAAAGGTTGCAGAAGTGCAATTGATTTTGTTAAGAAGCAAGGACTCATTAACGTTCCAAAGACTGGAATTGTGCTCATTCCCTTGGACTCCCTAGATAACAAAGAAATAAAATTTAACCCAGCAATTCCTCCACCAGCAAAATTACTTGTAACTAAAGTAGATCATCCTTTAGAAAGACTTCAAACTGAGTTAAAGTGCTTAGCCAATGAAGACTTTTCTATGACTCTTGGAAGCTTTACCCATTACTTAATTATTTCCATTTTTTAAAATAAACATTTTATTACCAGATTGAGAAACATCTACATGTGAATTTCTTCAATAGAGCTAGATATAATTACCATATTAAGTATTTGTTTGTATTTTTCAAATGAGAAATAGGAAATTAAGTATGTCATCAAAATTTCATAAGCAACATGGAAAAATGAAGTGATAAAATCCCCTCAATCCAAGCATACTGGTTCTTTATATTGAAACACAGAATATTATTTCAGTAGGATTAGCAATCCAGTTATTCCCACATTACTGCCTCCATTATGGAAAAGTGGGATGGTAGGGGTTTTGTTTTGGTGTCTTTTTTTATTTGCAGATGCTTGCACATGGACCAGATGACCCACTACTGTCCCTTCAAACCTTACCCACTTTTCATTCTGCGATTGTGTATCAAGGTTTAAAATTTTCCCTCAAGATATTTGGCCAATAAATAAAATAAGCCTTTCTCCCACAAAACAAAAAACACTTTAAATTGTTTTAGCCTGTGAATACAGTACTTCACTGTTGTTCTTAAGTAATATCAAAGGTATTAATCTTCTGAGCAGAGCAATTTTTGCTATGTACCATAACATTCCCAGCCTTTCTCCACTGTTTAAAAAGAATGCATTTGAAATTTTAGAACTGCGAACAAGTACTGGGCTGTGTCTGTGACCTGTGGAGAAGGAGATGATGGAAGCAAGGAGGGAAGCAGAGGTGAATGGGCAGAAGGAAGATGCCCCAGGCCTGCAGCGAGCACTCACTCTCCAGATGTAATGTTCCCTGTGTTTCTGACCAGTGTGGGAATTGTAACTACAGCTTCTTGTAACTCCAGGGAGCTTCTGGGTCCATTTTTAGACAGGGGATGGGACATCATACACTGAAAGCAGGGATTAAAGTGTGAACAAATCTAGGGGCACAAAAGGTCAACATAATTAATTGAAATGAGACTCATCACCAGAAAATAAAAGCAGTGTTTTAAATCTTAAAATGATACTCTGTCAAGTCTTATACAGTCAGAATAGTCTGCACCGTTGCCAAGAATATTTACCTTCACTTTGTAAATATATGGTCAAATCTCAAGATCAAACCAGTAAAATAGGTCATTCAAGAACTCTAGCAAATTTTGTGGTGCATTTTCCAATGCTAATCTTGCTTATTGTCAGTAGACTGGCTGTTTGGAGCTGTTGCATGGTAGAGCTGACATTTTGTAAAACTGCTTCATGATCCTGTTAAATACAAACAAGTAGAAGCCCAGAAAATTTACTGGTCAATTTAGAATGGGTGGCTGAGATGACAAAACCAGAGCAAAGATTAAAATGAAAACTAACTAAAACAATTTTCAGTACTTCAACAACACTGAGACAGAGAGGAAACTTCTGTTGATGTGACTGAAATAAATTATAGAAGGGGCATTATTTTTAGCCAGGAAGTGTGGATGATCACAAAACCAGGTATTAATGTAATGTCTTCTAGACATAGGGCAGTCTGCTTTGAGAACCAAACCCAGAAAACTAGCACTGGTGGAGCTGAAATGGGTCTTTCAGAAAACATTTTAAAATGCTCCTATCTCTCTGCATTCATGACAGTGCAGCTCCAGGCAGAGGAAAATGCAGCTTTGATGATCCCTAGTGGCAGACATGACATGACATGACATGGGTCAGATGCAGAGCCACTATCCCTTACACTAGAAAATCCCAGCAGATGCCTCCAATGCCTAGAAGAGAAGGCAGTTGTCACTAAAGGGACAGCATGACTCATTGCCAATTACTCTTTCCTGTGCCATTTGAGATGCATGTCATTGATTCTAAAACAACAGAGTAGGATGAAGACAAGAGATATATTTCATCTCCAGCATGATACTATGGGCAGAAAACTGAATTTTTATGTTTTTTCAAGTATTTCAAATATTCTGTCACGAAATAGTTTGAGCCTATGACTAGTGAAAACTAATTCTTCACAACCTTGACTCTTTACAAAAATCCCCAAAGAGGTTATTCTTCTCATCACTTTGTGTGAGTGATGTGCTTTATGTTCATTGTAAAACATCTGAAACAGAGCTGAAAGTCTTCTTAGGGGAAACAATTTTGTTCTGGTAACAAACTTTGTTATAAAACATAAAGAGCAGTCAGAAGGCAACCTTCTTCAGTTAAGGAGCATTAGGAGCATTACAGAAACATCTAAGAACCTTGCAGGTACCCAAAGAGCAGGGATAGTAGGGGCCAGATTAGAGCCATGGCATCTGTGTGATTAATGACTCATAGAGGCTGAAAAGACAGGAGTGGATGAAGACCTCAGCCGAGACAGAAGAAGCTAAATACTCAAACGTGGTGGGGAACCTGAAAACACAATTCTGCATGAAGTTACACTCATGCCTCACTGCACTCAGTGCTCAATTCCAGCACTGCTGGGGTTTTGATTGTCGTAGGTTTTATTCCCCACTCTAATTATAATGAATAAGGTAATGATTAATGCTGCAAAGCAGACTGATATTCAGTTCTGACACAACATCAGCATGTGGGTCCCTAAATCTGTCAGTAAGGGGCATGGTAAAATACGAGAGATTGAATAGACTGAAATAAAAATGATAAATTAAAACTTTAAAAATTTGAATCAAAAGCACAACCTGTGTACACAGATCTATTACACTGTGCTTTGAACAGCTAACTTGTAAGACCTTCTCATGGCTGATCTCAGGTTTACAGGAGGTTCATTGAAATGGTTGGGGGCCTTTTCGTATATGCTGCAGGCTGTTTCATTGCATGCATTTCACAGGATATTGCTAAGTAACACCTCAGGAACTACTACTATATTTGAAGTAAGAAGTCTCATTTTAATAGAGTTTATGTAACGCCAGACTTTTCAGACCTTGACTCAATAGCCCCCAAAGATAAGAGTCCCATTGCAAAAATACTAATTTCTTTTACTAAAATCTTTGTGATTCTTCAAATTAATTTTATCTCTCATCCTCAAACTTACACAGACTTCTTCTCATGTTTTCCCATTCCTTCCAAGGACATTTGACTGAAGGCTAATCAGCAGCTCTATCCCTTCTATTCTTGGGTCACTAGAGTGGTCATTGAATAAAAGACTCCTTCAGGTTGGGCAATTCTTTAACAGTTTTAAAATAAAACCAGTGGTTAATTCTTCATGAAATTCCTGAATTACAGTTGATAGTTTTATCTCGTGATGGTTTTATCTTGTTTCATTAATTTATAGGCTCTAAGCTGTTCCAGAATGTGCCTCAAATTAAAATAACACAAAATACCGTACCTGTTGCAGACAGCTATCACCTAAGAGGTATGTTAGGAAAATTAATGAAACTACACATAATGGTCTGAAAATCACATCTCAGCAAACACCTGTAAAATCTTGCATTTTTACTGGAATCTCACAGAATTCACTGCTCACTGAAATCTTAAAAGAGCCACTACAGATATATATTAATATGGGTCTTCACTACCATAGTAAAACCTTTGTACTATGCTTATTGAAAAAGGATTGAAATCCTTCAGCTATAAGTGACACTAGGTCAGGCACAAGCTGGAAAAAAATCATATAGCTCAAAAAGGTACACATGTTTTCATCCCTCCCTGAGAGACAGAACTCAAGAGAGGGCTCTCATTGCAGCACTACTTAAAGCAGAAGACATCAGCCTTCGCTTTCTCCAGCTTACTTTCCCAGATGACCATGCCTGCAGACTGATAAAATACCGGTAAATCCTCAGAAAGCAAGAACAACTAGGGTATAACCTCAGCTATGAACTCATGCCCCAGTAATTCCAACTGGCCTTTGCATGCATGTCTTTTTTTTTGAAAGAGCCCTTTCTGAGATACCATGGAGAGAGAAAAGAAGTGACTCTTGAAGATCATGAAGCACTCTGGAAATGATTCTTCAGTTCAGAAGCTTTGCTCGCTTTGTCACTTACCCCATTTTTTTAATGTCTTTAAACATGCTGTGAAATACAAGTCACATAATCTGTCAGAGAAAATCCAACAACTCTGTTTGTCCAGTGCCCCAGAACAGCAACTCAGCCCTCAGCACCACTGTTACAGAAATAGCAAAACCTTTTAAAATATCACTCTTCCTCCAGGTCCATGGTAGCCTTTAATTTCTCAATCTATATGTTTCCACAACCATCACATCCTCCAGCTATTACTTTGGTATTCTTTAATGTCATCATCATTTAAAAGCATTTTTGAGTAATGCAGCAGTTTGTAAGATGCACCTGTCATTTCAATGGTTTGTGACAAGGGAGTAAGGAACCGCTGTAAGTCCTGGTAAAAACAATATGGATATTCACCCTCCCTTCCTCTCCACTGCCTTCCATCACATTCACGTCCCTTCCCTCCCTGTCCCACCCCCTAGATCTTTCAGCCACCACCACAGACACAAAGCAGACTGGCTGGATCTCACCAGGCAAACTCTCCTGGCCACTCTGGCAACAGTAGACCCTGCAGATCACTCTTCCCTGCTGACTATGGATACTGATTCACTGCTAGTGGTGGGGATGGCTGCATCCATACAGCACACTGTGGGAAAAACAAACCAAAATCTGGTTTACATAGCACCAAAAACCAGCAAAGGCTGCCTGCATTTCCTCAGCAGCAAAAAACAGATGGGCCAGTGGCCACACAACACTCAGGCAAGTAATTTTCTTGAGGGTTTATGCATCTGTGATCAGAAAGCAACATACAATTGCTTACCTGTGAAATTATCAGGCAAAAGTTCAGGCAGTCTGCGATTTTATAGGTCACCAGCAAGGGGCTCACCCTGCTTCTGCACCACTTGCAGTGATAGAAAATCCCTCTGCAGTCCTTAATGGTCCAATATGTGGGCAACAAAACATATTTCATAACTGCAGAGCTCTTCTGACCTATCCTGAGGTTGTTTTTCAGGAACAGGTCATTTGTGACTACGTGAGTTGGCACTGGCATCTGTTAGTGCTGTACATGATCCTAGGTCTTTTTTTTTAAAGACAGTATTATCAGTTTGTTAACGGAGAAGAAATTTTGTGGGAGGAGGACATCTAGTGATGTGAGATATATTTACATGCTTAGCTGTTTCCATGCACAGCTGAGCTGAAGAACTGGCAAGTTACAGAGGATTATAAGAGTTTTAAGTGTGCAAGTATGCAGCTGACTGTGCTACAAAATAGTAGATTCAGAGATTTGACAGGACAGCATCCAAAACAACAAAACATCCAGAAAAACAGCAACAGCAATTTGACCACATAATTCTGAAATCAACCTTCACGAAAGACTTCTGCAAAGACTTAGTGATATTGTCATACTTCTCCCTATAATGATCTTATCACCAAAAGTAGATTTATACTGTCACTAATCACAACCTACTCATACACTATCTATTTGTGCAGAATGACCATTAAAATAATGATACACTTAGCAAAAAAAGTTTCCCATTGAACTTTAAAGATGCTCAGTGTAGCAACAATTCTGAAATATAATGATGGTTCTCCTTTTAAATTCTTTTCTGAAACAGTTTTTTTAATTCTCCCAAAACCAACAATTATTACATCTCAAACTGATAAAAATCAAAGCTGTTATGCTGCATTGTAACCCACTTCAACTAAGTTTCATCAGTGAAGAGCAAGAAATTCAAAACTATAGATAGACAAATACAAAAACAATCATAATAGTCATCACTAGTACCTGCTACTAAATTTAATATTACTTGGGGAAAAAATGCTGCGTATCACCAATATAAAAAAAAAAAAGTATCAACTCCTGCAACATTATTCACATCCGCATTTATACAATTTCCAGAAAAATATCAAAATGTCCCTTTTCACATTTTTAAGGATAAATAAAAGTCATTTGGTAAAGTAAAAACAAAAAATGGAGGAAAAGAGACAGTTAATGGTTTTCACGGAAAAAATATATTATCAAATATGTTAGTTAAATAAGGACCAATATCTCTTTTAAGCCATATAAAAACTCTAGAAGGACATACATTTTATATATTTTTAGGGATTGTCTTTGAAGGATATTGCCAAAAATGAACTTGCATGGAAGAATACCTCCATAATTCATATTATGAGCATTCCAGAAATAAATTATGTCATGGGGTACATCCAGAAGGACTAAAACATTTGTGCAAATCATATTAATTAATCATATCCCAGACTTTGGATTGTAATCCAACAATTTGTATTACCACTCGAAATGGTTTATCGGTAAGAATAGTTTATATTGGCACGCCCTATGCAGTATGAATATTATAAAATAAGACATTGATAAAATTTATCAGAAGTAATAAAAAGTGGTATCAAGGCAAATATTTACCTGCTATTTGCTTTGATAGTTAGCTGATTATTGCTATAGCTACAGACATACACAGAAGATAATTCTCAGTATTTCGACACCAACTTAACACTACTGAGAAGCAGGACACTTGGAGCACTGCTTCAGTCTTCATACGAACCATAAGCTAGTAAAATATTCCACAGGTGTTTTTCACAACCTCTTAGAAAACCTATGCAGTAACCACAGTACTGAAATTACTGTGATTTTTGTGCAAATAAGTCTATATTGCCTGATGGAGCTGCAGAAAGCTTTGTAATCTATTAAACTAGAAAAACAAACAAACAAACAAACAAGCATTATTCATTTCAATTCCTTGCCTTGCTTCCTCTATTTCAGTTATTTACACACTTTAGACATCTTTCTTTAAGATTCTGAAGGCACTGACCCAGAACTGGGAACAGAATATTTGTGGGAAGGGAAGTCCTATCAGGGCTGAGCTGGTTGGGTTCAGCAGGGTAGGACACAGAAGAGCACAAACCTGATGCTGACAGCATTGTCAGCATTGCCAGCAGTGTCATTGATTATGACCATATGGTAGTATTCATGACTGAATTTCTGAATCAGTTTGTATTGCAATAGAGTGAATAAATACAAAGCTGTTTGCCTTTCATCATTATTTATCAAAGGTTTTACTGTTTTTAATTACTGTCTTCATATTCAGAGTCTTCTACTTACACTAATAGCAAAAATGTAACTGGAAGATAAATATTTGTTGTACTTTATTCCAAGTCACACACTGAAAGAATAAGAAAATCTATCATCAGTAGAAATTAAGTCTGAAAAAAAAAACAAACACCAACTTCTTTTATCAGATTGCAGAGCCCAAATAATGTATTTTTCTCAATTTATGCTACTGGTATTGATAAACCTGGAGACTGTCTGAAGACATTCTTTAGGAAATCAGCTGAATTGTCTATTATTGCCTATTGTTGCATTTCCTCAATAATTAACACTGGAATACAAAGTATGTGACTTTTATAAATAGCGAAAATTACTCTAAATTTAATCTAAACATCTTAAATTCTTTCATTTCAGCTGATATAGTCCACTGAAGTTGTCAGCAGTCAGAATACTAAGTGACTTTTTAAGGAAAAGTAATGCTAGGTGCCTTGCAGTCTTATTACCATAAATTACTCTTATACTCCATTGATTATTAAAATAAAAGTCCATTTCCCTTACACATTGACAACTCCTTTCAGAAAGAGGGAAAGTTTCTGTCATGCAGAAAATTTTAATTCCAAAGTTTTCTAAACAAATTGGCATTGACATTGCTGTGATTATTACAGTCAAGCTTCTGATTTTTTAATATTTTCAACCTGACAGATTTATTTCTTCTCAAATACAAAAAAAAACAAAAAAAAAACCCTTCTTAAAATAAAAATATATCACTTCCTTATATTTCCTGATTCTGAAAATTACCAGGTGCCAAGCTGTGAATATAAGGAAATTGAAGACCCTTGAGGGTGACCTTAAGAACCACAAAGGTGGGGAATTGTGATATAGTGGTTTAGGCAATTTCATTGCAGCTGCTTGGCTCTCGAAAAATGAGAAATGGGTTTTCTATTACTAAATATAATGAATTCCCTTTCTGTCCTGTCACAAATTGTCAAACTTCATTAATGAGAAGAATGATGTGGCACATACATATATAAAAAGTAATATGAATATACATATTTAAAATTGAGAAATGCTGCATATTGCTACAGGAGGATTCTATCTCTGCATCAGATATTGCATAAATCTTTGTAAATAAGATATTTCAAAATTAGCCAACATTGCAATATAATGCCACTTTTATACTTTCAGAGCAATTTGCTATTATTTGCAAAAGAAATGCCTACATGTTTTTCAGGTGCATAGATGCAGCTCAGTGGCTGTCTTTCAGAATAATATTTAAACCACATTTACCTTGAAAGCTGTGGGTATCCAATGGAACAAGGCACCTGCTTTTATAATTTAGTTTAAATATTTTGCTGAATGGGGGTGTAGAATATATCATCATTTAATAAAATGATTTGCACTTTTGTCTTTGCCATGACATTAAATTCATTGTGGCTCATTTTGATTTTTAGGACAGCAGTGGTTGTCTTTTATTCTCTTATGCAATATATGAAAGAATGTACTGTCAATAGGAGATGCTTATATTTTGTTTGATAATCACTGTAAAAAACTTATAATTTAATTTGGAGTTACAATAATAACAAAACTGAAGGAATCCACTTTATGCAAATTTCAATTTATGACCAGCCTTAAGCCTGAGTTTTTCATAGTTAGACTATTCTGGAAATGAAGGGGATGACTGGAATCATGCAGCACCCTACATCTGCCTATTCCACAGAGCTCAATCAATCCAGCAGAAACCCTGAAGGAAAATTTGAGATCACATATCTTATAGGCAGGATGAGTTCCCCTGTAACCCATAACCCTTTCTGGCACAAATTCCAACTTTTATTTCTCCACTGTACTGAGATGTAATTTCATCTAAACTTTCCAGAATGTAGAAGCAGTATTTAGACATTTAGTAATAGCAAGATTTCTACAACTACAGAAATTGAGTATGTCATACATTTCTATGATCCATGTAGACAAGCAAAATACAACAGATTTCTTCTATACAAGACTCTACTAAAAAACCAAAAAAAGTTCTGAAAGTCATCAGGCAACTTGAACACATCTAATGTCATAGTAGAAAAAAATCCTGCTGATAGGAAACCTGAAACTTCAGTCTCTGAACCAGAAGCAGCAGACAATTCTGACCATCTGCAAAAGAGTTTTTCTCTGCTCTTTGCTGGAGTAGACCAACACGGCTTTTTTGCAGTATGTGCTCAAAAACCCTCCAGCCCCAGGTCTTGTGTCACTGTATTCTGGTCACGTCCTCTATTCCAATAGACCCTGCTCACAGAGTACCAGCTCTTGAGGTTCACAGAAAGTATCTGAAAGTAAGGACTTGTTTCTTTCCGAGCTGTTCTGCAATCACAGACTCCACAGGAGGTTGTGTCCCTGCATCTAACCTCTTTACTCACTACCCAAATCCTCCACAACATTAATTAGATTGATGCTGTATTAGAAAGGATTTTTCTTCTTGCCTTCTCTGCAGTTGCCTCAGAAGTGTCAAATCTACATCAAACCTGATCACTGGGTGTGCTCCATGGCCTCCCTCAGGGCTCCCGAGGTCCATCTGTCCTCAGCCTACACATCCAACCTTCCTTCCAGTGGAAACCAAGGCAGAACAGGCATGGCAGGGGGTTGTTCAAATGCACCCAGCTGTTAGTTGTGTGCAAAGTCAGCGCAGCAGCCTTACCATTTAAACATAGCCAAAGGGTCTTTGCAAATTACTTATCCCTCAGAAATTTTGCTCTAGTACTTCTCCCTCTGTTATGTGCTTAGAGCATTACTTTGTCCCATTTATGCAGGGTATCCTCATTTCTGCTGCTTACTTAGCAATCCTGAATTTGGGAGACAGTCTAGAAAATGTTAAAGTTTTAATTTCTGAAAATTAAAAAATAAACAGAATATTGCTACTGCAATACTACATGCATGTAGTAATAAATAGGAAATCTACACTTCAGTTCTGAAGAGAATGATCATGCCATCTTCCCAAAGCAGGCAGCACTCCAATGCTGCTTGAGCCCATACTCAACCTTAAAATGCTCTTTTAAACAAAGCAGGCTCAATTATCTAAATAAATGTGAATTTTGGTAGTGTGTGTAATGTTGGGTATTTTTCACAGACAGCTATTGGAGTGTCTCCATATTGGAGACAAATACACTTACAGAGATCTGAGGAAGATCAGATCCCCACCAGTAAACCCAGTTCAAGTCACCAGTAACTCTGCTAAAATTATCAGAATTAAAAAGTAGTGAAATCAGGATGCATTAAAAGATTTGTTCTTAGGGTGAATATCATTATAAAACCAAAGCTGTGTCACTATTATTTTTTAAGAGTTTCTGTTGTTTGGTCCTTCTCGTTTTCTTATGAAACTGGAGTTAGTCCTTTAAACTGAAGGCTGAGAGCCTCGCCTGGTGCAATATCACAGAAGGCAATCAATCAGACATTACGACCTATCAATATTGGGGGAATTTGATCTACTTACATTACGACTATAAAGTGGCTGTACAGGGTCTGTCTTGCAAGCAGTTGTCTGCACAGAAACAGCGACATCAGCAGCCCTGCCAGTGGCAGAGATTTTCAGGTTTCTCCGTGTTATCTGCAGGGACCTCTAGTGGGAAAGAGCAGCAAGGCTTCCATCGCTCCCCAGACCACAAAATCGGACTTCATTTTTCTAACCGTCCTGCTAATCCATTTGCTCCCTGAACAGATCTCCGCTTTTTGGCATAATGAATTCACATATGAGCGAGTGAAAGAGAAGCACCAGGCGATGAGCAAAAGCCCGCAGTTTGCGCTCAGCAAGATGGGGATCGCCCGATGGTACACAGGTGGATCTCCCCAGCTGCGACTCTCCCACCCCACCGTGGTCTCACCTTCAGAAACACCCACAGCTCCCAAGCCATTTCAGCTACTGCCTGTATGGTCACACTTGACCTGTGGTGATGCACACACACTCATTTTCACACCCAGTGCTCAGTCCAGCCCCCGGCACCAGGGGCACACATGTCCCTGTGGCACATGGTCCTATTCCAGGGGCTGGCACTGGTTTTCAGTCACTCCGGCACCTCCAGTGGCTGGCACAAAGGCACAGGGGCAATCCTGACCCATGATCTGACTCCAGTCAGTGCCATCCAGACCCCCACAAACCAAACCCCCTCATACCAAACGGAGAACCCGTCATCCAGGAAAAGTGTTAGAAAGGCCTTTAGTAAGAACACAGACTGATGAGGAGCAGGGCATGGCCAGACAAACATACATGCAATCAGACCCCTTATTCCCTCCTGCTTTATCCACTCTCATCCCTCCCCAAATTATCTGAATCTCTCCCTTTCCTCACCTTTGGTTTCACCCCTAAGTATCCCATAATAGGTCCTGTGCAATCCCAAAATGCACTTCCTTGTTTCCCATAAGGTGTCCCGTTTTCCTAGGTAGCAATCTCCCACTGCGCAAAAGGTGCTCCAGACCTGACTCATCACGATGTCATCCTGGCACACTGGGACCGAGGCTTTCCTGGAGTTGCACAGGGAGGGTCCAGGCAGGCTGCCCCCTACTCTGAATCCACACTTTGGGCTCCTGTCCCTGTGCTCCTCCGGGCTTGTGGAGATGGGCTGGTGGCTCCTGTGATGGGCCTGGGAGCAACCTCTCAGGGTAATATTTGGAATCTCCTCCCCCTGTTCCACTCACCTCCTTCTGCTCCTTTGTGGGTAACCCAAGGAGTTTTTATCATGTAACCTAAAGGACAATACATTTAAAATTTGATCATATCTAGAATTACTTATAAATTGCTAGGCACTATACTCCCATGAGCAGCTGAAAGGTCATCTCTAAATGATCTTTTAGACTCTATATCTTCCACTTGGAAGAAGAAGTACAGTGAGAAATAACATTTCTTTACTATAAAGAAAATAGAACATGTTGGGATAACCTGAAGCAATAAACCCCCCTTGTCTCTGTAAATAACAAAGCTTCCAACAAAGTTATAACTGGTAAAAACATTAGCAAGAGAATGTGTAGAACAGCTTTGCATAAGATTCAAAGATAATTCAACAAATAAATAAATTGTACTGCTGTACTTATTTAAATTGTATTTCATGTTTCCTATGGACATGAACATAACTTGGGTAGCACTTACTGACAGATCACAGATTTTGTCCATAGAATTAT
The DNA here is from genome assembly GCA_013400915.1 of Pardalotus punctatus. Classification (NCBI taxonomy): domain Eukaryota; kingdom Metazoa; phylum Chordata; class Aves; order Passeriformes; family Pardalotidae; genus Pardalotus; species Pardalotus punctatus. The sequence goes on along the minus strand of VZTX01000314.1, from coordinate 129,467 downwards.
GAAAACAATCTTCTGCAAAATACTGTTTACTACAGAAAAAGTAGTGCTTGAGCTAAAAGCTGATGATCACTTTTTGTCAAGTTGCTCATGTTAAACACTCCCACTCCAACACAGTTAAAAATGGAGCAAGTAGTATAAATGCAGAATTATAAATCTTAAGGAAATTTTAAATCAAGTAGTATGCTAAAAGGAAAGTGCAGAAGACTGACTGTGTTTTCTGTGGATTTTCATTGCAACGAAAGAAAAAAATAAGCTATTTTTGTGAAAGTATAACATAACCCTGGGATGTTATGAATAACTGTTCTATACTGGAGAAATTGCATCACGTAATCAATAAACTGCCTCAGAACCACCAGGTTGTACCTCTGCTGATAAGGAAATATATGGAGAGTTTTAACAGAATAGGATGTCACTAACCAGTAAATGTTGAACAGCGCTGGTCCACTTTTTTTTTTTTTTGATTGATATTACAGGGTGGTGCATTTCACTGACCAGTTATCATACACTCACCCCAGAACACCTTCAGATTCTGCAACACTGTCCCACCTGAACATGGGGGATTTCTTCGAGACCTGGGGTTATTTCAGCTGACCCAACAGGTAGAGATGTTCTTGGCTGCACCAAGAGCATGAAATCATGTTTTACGAGTTAGAGGCAGTGAGAGGGCAGCAGCAGTTTCTTATAGGAACAGTCAGGCTCCAGAGCAACAAGACTGATGACCACTATTAACAGTAAAGATAAACCCAAGGCAGGGTGCCAACAATTATACAACTTGCGTGACATGCATTTGGTAGCCCTGTCCAAAAGGCCACCTGGTTTCTATATATCCTGCTCTGCTGTGGCTAGTCAGATGCAGTTTTTCTCTTACCACACACATGCAGTGGGTAGAGATTTTGACCAGTCAATGTTTTGTGTTTGCTTGTTTCTGTTGTCCCCAAAAAGAACCCCAGGAGGCAATCAGAATTTTTGGTTGGGAAGCATCCAACCTGAAGTGCAGATGTTGGAGTGGTTACTACCATCTGAGAGAATCTGAGAAGTCCCAAGCCAGCAGAAGCACGCTGGTGGGACAGTTAAAACCCCCTGGATGTTTCTTGTATGATTTGTCCCACACCACGGTAACCTTTGTATGTTAAACCCCCTAGGTTGGTTGGTTTCAACATTATCCCTCGCTCCTCCCCCTCCCTTCTCCCCATTGGATTGTTGTATCTCCCTCTCTCTCCAACCCTACTGGCCCAAAAGGCTGTATCCGTGTGCCCTCAGCCTCCCCACCTCCTCTTTTGCCTCTGGACTTGTTTGAGAATAAAACCAGTGGAATTCTATGCATTTGAGCCCTCTGACATTCGTTATCCTGAGGACACGTGAGCTATCTGGCTCTCAGATGTGTGTGTTTGTGCTTTCCAACAGCACGGGTGAGAAAAAAGGTCTCCTTGCACAATACCAGACTGTACTGGCTCAAGTGGTCCGATATCAGAGACCTGCCCGGAATACACAGGGACCTATTCCACCCCACCATTGCCCAAACACGGCATGCAATAAAATGGCAAGAAATTGGCAAAGCTGATAAAAACATCCCAGGTTTATCTATGCCACAGGATAATATTTAAGAGACCAAAGCATAAGTGTTGCTGTCCTTCAATACCAGGTACAGGCATTAAACACATTCTAGTAGGTGATTCAGGGGGATATTAAGGTTGGACAGGGTCTTTAGTTTGCTTTAAAAAGTGAGTTTTGTACCCTTCAAGAAGAATTAAGAGTTCTTACTGTATATATTTTCTGTGGTCCTGAAATATAACCTGCCCCTGATAACCCTGGTGCTAGGCAACTTTTTTATTCTTGCTTCCGGATAATGAATTAGGCTCACCTGAGGAGACAGCAAACAATTCTTTCTTGTCATTCATGGAAAAATCAGCCACAGTTTTCTTGTTGGTTATCATATTCATATGTTCCCTCTTTGCCACTGATTTACAGGATAAATAAGCGCATGGAATACACAGTAAGTATAAAAGAAAATTAATGAATTAATCATACTCACACTCTATTTGGAGCCCTTCACAAAGCAGAAAAAGACTGAAGTATGCAATAAAGGTATTACAAAATGCATCACACACACATACATCTACTGAATTACATGTTTGCATTATCACAGTACTTCAGTAAGCCCTAGCCATGAACAATGAGAAGCCACTTCAATCAGCATGAAATAAATGAAGGATTACACTTTTCCAGGGCAATTACTCTGAGAAATGTCTCAGATGTAGAGTGCAACAAGTGCTTACAAGCAGCTTCCCCACAGCTTAAATTACAGGAGTACAATTTTGCTGCACTTACAAAATGATGTCAACCTACTCTTCAGAATTCGATTATGAAAACGGTGAGGTATTGGATTATGGTATTGACAGGAAGCCATGGGCAACTGAGCCAACCCTCGATCATTTCTGATCATTCTATATCTAAAATGCTACGCCTCTTCTACTCTTGCAAGTCAAATTATTTCATTGTGTAGTAGTGACAGCTTTGTCTCACATCCCAGCAGATGGCAGCAGTCCCACAGTACTTTATGGGTTTAGAGATGCAGTTGCTCTCAAGCCTTTTCTAAACCTTTCTCTATTTAACCACCAAAGAAGTAAATATTCCTAATCATCATTTTGCTGTTAACATGGAGTTTGTACAGTGCAATTTACCACCTATTCATGGCAGGGGGTTAAAATTTATTTTAAATGAGACTAAAATGAAACTAAATTCACTTGTACTAAAACACCTTACTAACAACTTTCTAAAAAGACATTTGTAAGGACTTAAAGAGCACAATTACCTGTCTCAAGCACTGTTAAGGCCACATAAAGACTTTGCCAGGAGATAAGCAACCATATGGCACTAACTCTAGGCCTGGCAGAGGTGAGATCTGGCCAACGCGTTCAGGCAGAAATTCCCACTGTGGCAAAGTGTATAAAGAAGTTACTGCTCACACACATATCACCAATCAAGGAAAGATCAGTCCAAGTTATGGGATAAATGGCATCTGTACCACTGAAGGTTCCCCCCCAAATATGCTTTTGTGGATACCTGGAACTTAGTCTGTAAGTTAAGCCACCATGATGGGATAAGAGATCTTTGAGATAAGAAAAAGGTGGTCCAGGTGCCATCTCAGACCTAGCAGGAGGCTAACAAAGCTGGGGGAGCAGAATGTATCGCTGAAAATGGACACAGAGAATGCAGAATTTATGGGCCACAAGGAAAGGCAACCCAGCAACTGTGCTGAAATCAGCTCAGACTGGGTAAAAGGTAATTCTGGCAGAGTGAGAGAGCAACCACTGACTCACAACCCACCAAATCCAAAAAGCCACCTACACAAGAGAAAAGAAAGACTGAGCATGGGACTAATTAGCATTAGAAGTGAGGGACTCATTCAACCAATGGAATAAGAGAACTCTGTAGTCAGTGAGCATTAAGCCCTTTGTTTGCTAAAATGTATAAAAAGTGAAAAGTTTTGAACAACCTGGGAAACTGCCACCATTGAGAAGCCCGGGGTGAAGAAGGACCAGGGGGATGTGGTTGGATCCATGGGTGATGACTATCTCCTACTTGATGTCTCTTTCTCTCTCTCCCCTCCCTGTCTTTTCTATTCCTTTCTATCTCTCTACTTCACACTTATTTAAATAAAATCTGTATTATTGGTTTGGACATATGGTCTTGTCTGTACCTTACTTCAGGCAGATACATCTCTCGCTAATCAGATCATAACAACATGCAATACTATTTATTTAGTATTTACTGACAGTGAGAAGATATTAAAAAATACTAGAAGTTCTGTGCTTATCTTCAATATTACAGTCTGTTTCTCCAGCTCTTCCACAGAGGTTTAACAGAACCCTGAAACTACTGAAAGAACTTTGAATAGCTGATTTTAAAAACCAGACAAGCAAACAAAAAACTCACAAGATATTTTCTCAGATTTGCGGTGAAAGTTCAATTCATTTAAACAAAGCTGGTTGTTTGTTTTTATTTTAAAAGGAATAATTTAGACAATAGCTATACTGAAGCATTTTTCATTAATTCAATTATGCTTTTCATTTCATGAAAGAAAAGAAATGTTCCTACCATAAATTACCTGTAACTAATTATGACAATATTAGCACTGTTTGTATTTCATCAGTGCTAAATGACACACACTGAATGCCATAGAAGGAAAGTGCAATCTCAAGACAGTCTTGTGTCCTGAAATATCTTGCTAACAGGCCAGACTGGCAACAGAAGCTGATGAAGCCCAGGACTACAAATAGATTTAGGGTTAGAGACTTGAACTGCAACTGCTAACTTTTTATAATTTTCATTAATTTTAGAATTATATTCTAGGATCTCTTTGTGAATCTGTTTCTTGGTTTCATAAGGAGCCCTCAAAACATCTTGGAATTTTCTGGGCACAAACACCAGACTGAGAAAGACTCCTAGCCTACTCTGAAAATTATCCATAAGAATTGAATAAAACTAAAAAAGTAAAGAAAAAGGTGGAAACTGACAACTTATATGCCTGAAAACTCAGTCCTTACTAACTACAAACTATTAAAAAGTCAGATAGCAATACCTGCCATTTTTAGCATGTAAAAATGATTTCTTGCAATGCTCCCCTGATCGGGACCAAATATTTTAGAGCTTAGATTTTCAGTTTTCAAAGATATTTCAATCATTTAAGGAAATTCCTGGTCTAAATAAGTGCAGAGAAAAGTTTGAAAACTGTGCTAAACATAGTTTTTAAAAAAAGGTATAAGGCAATTTTTGTAATACTCTGGCATCACAGAACTTTTAGGCAGCTTTTTACGTTGGGTACTCACTGGCAGTTTTGAAAGCTCCAACTTGGCAATGAATGAAGCAACCTGAATTCATTTTTAGGACTGAAACCAGAACTATGAAATTTATGGTATTTATCTCAGTCTTCCTTGACCTGTCATCATTTAGAGAACTTGAAGTGACTACAAAACAATTTTTCAAAACGTAACAGACTTTAATGTTTGCTTCCAGTTTCTCCCTTCATTTCATAACTTCACATAACACTTTCTAACACATCTTTTGGATCCCTGGTTCCTAAAATCTTACTTTTTACTTTTGTAAATGCATTTCATATTAATTTTCATAATTTTAAGAATTTTCACTTCTCTTCCAATCACTGCTGAGTTGCTAAGGCAATTCAAAAGGACAAGTGGGAAGAAGAAAAGGGAGCGATCATCTCCTATTAATTGCTGGGATGAATACAACTTTATTAATAAAAGTTATTTATGTTTATTAAGAAGATACATGACAGCTCTTTTCAGGCTGTCTCATGCACAATATAAACATTTTGGAACTTAAATCAGTAAGAAAATTTTCTGAACCTCTCTGTGAAATCACCTAGCACTAGAGAAATTTTTGTATGTTATTTTCAACACAGAACAATATTTGGCCATCAGATCACAGCAATTTTTAACACATGAAATTCATTATACTCTAAACAATCACAGGTGCTATGAGAATAATGGGCAGAACATGTTTAAAATTGTGAAAGCACATACAGACCATGTTTTTATAATATTTCCCTTGGTAGCAAAGTCAGTGTATGTAGTTCCTGCTCCTCAGTCCTCTCAGCCCCGTCTCTTCTGACTCCTTCAGGAACTCTACCTACCAAATGTGCTGGTACATATTTTATGGAGCACTTCATCAATGCAAAGATCTTCATTAAAATAATCAGTCCTCACAAGCAAAAGTGTTTCTTTAAGTTAGTATTTTCACTGGTCTTTTGCACACAAAACAGGAAGACTGGTGCAAATGAGTGAGAGCAAGAGACAGCAAACAAGCAGATACCACAAGAAAATTAGGTGACTCTAAAAATGGCTATGGTGCAGAGCAAAGCATGCCATGTAGCTCTATCTAATAGGTCATATTGCCTTAGCAGTGAGAAACAGAAACAGCTTTCATTGTCTGTTTTCTCAGGGAATAGCTCCAATGAAGCCAACACAGTTGAACTGGTGTGAAAATGGAGCTATTTAAAAATTATGCAATAATAGATGTACACAGGCAAAATCCAGTCCTCTGAGAGATGTGCAAGCATATTCTGGCCCTGTGTGCCCATGGCTCAACAGGACAGGTTCTGCCACCCACTGATGACAGCTAGAACAGCTGCACAGCACCAAGTAGGGGAGCAATTGTGATGATTCTCCAAGAAGAAGGTTTCTAGGCACTGAAGACACCTCTATACCTTGCTAGCATCCCATGAAAGACCAGGCTGGAGGACACCACCATAGAGTCTGATTCCACTCATACTCCAGACTGAATGCATGATTCCAACTTTGCTTTCAAATGCAAATCAGGTTAGTACTGTATGTGTCTATTCCAGCCTTTACTCCCACAACTAAATAAAAAAATCTAAACCATCCTGAATAGATTGGCAAAGAACAACCCACTGTCCCACCTTATTTAAGTTTTTGATAGGCTGCATTACATAGCACATGCTGAAATAGAGAACTGTTTTGAATACATGATCTCTTAATAACCAAAGTATCTCAAAAAGAAACAGTCAGTTTCAGCATAACTGCAAAGTTCATCACTTATATTAGACTTTCTTCCCAAACACTGATAAAATCATTATGCAGCAGAAGTCAGAGAACTGATCCCTGCAGGGTGTCATGAGAAACACAATCACTCAGTAACGATTTCTTATTTATAACTACTATTGGGACTTGTCACTTAATCAGTCCTAAATTCATTAGTGCCATGTTGATTTTGTATCATGCTGGATAATCAATCAAGATGCCATGCAACACTAAGTTGAATGCCTTACAAGAACAGTCTACTACATCAAAAATATTACCTTTATCAACCAAACTTGCAACCTCATCAAGAAGTGACTCCACAAGCATCCATTCTGTCACTTTGCCCAGGATCAATGTCACACCTGATGGATTAATCACTTTTTGTATTGTCTTATTCACTCTTATTGACTCTGGTGCAGTGGTAGCTTTCTGCCAGCTCAGGGAGCTTCTTGGCCAGATGCTAGATGGAGCTTTTCTGAACTGCTGGCTTAAAATCTCTGTCTTTATTCATCTCCCTATTCTGAACAGCAGTTTAATTACATGTTCACTTGTCATCTGTCAGCAGAAATACATCTTCTCTTTTCTTTTTCCTAACTGCAGAACAGAAATATAAACTAACGGAAAACACAAACTTTTGAATTGTTCCTGTGAACTCCACAATACCTACCTAAAAATGAGCCAACACTACTGGCACATCACATTCTTCATAATCCTTAAACATTTCCTTGCATTAGTGCGTTCCTTCCTTAGTGCTTCTGAAATGTGTTTGGTTTGTTGTTTTTTTTTTTTGCTTAGTGCGTTTTAAGGCAAAGGGAGCTGTTACTTAGTCTGTGCTCCAATTTGCCATGAAGGCTTGTACCATGCAAATGCCAAACAAGATGGCACTGCCTGGAGGGGAACCAAGAGTATGTCATGGCTGTGCCAGTGTAGAGAAGCAGCTGAATGTCTGTGCTCTGCTCACAGCGGGTGCACCTTACCCGATGTGTGTGCATACAGCCAATGCACACATGCCTTGGTGCTGAACTGTCCTGGCTTCTGTGCATGGAATTTCACACAACTTGGTTCTTGAAACTGTACATATTTGCAGAAATTAGTGCTGAAATCCTGATCCCAAGGCCTTTCACCAGACCCTGCAGCAGGGAATGTGACCTGGAGCTGTGCCTGCGCTAGAAGTGTGAAAGGGGCCATGGCTGTCCCATGCTGGGGGCATGAAGAAGTCCTTGGATGTGTCCACATGCTGGGCTGTGAGCTGAGCTGGAGATATCCATGCATCAGGGATGTGACCTGTATTGGGACTATGACCCTGAGCTATTACTAATCTCACTGTCTCTGCCCCTAGATTTCATTGTTTACTTACATCAATGTTTAGTGTTGATTTAATCTTTATTGTTTTTTTAAATAATTGCCTCAGTTTCTCCCTCCAATTTTTTAAGTTAAAGTGTTAGAGAAAGTCATAAAAGGCTAAGAAGAAATGACATGCTTCATTACTGGCAGCACTATTTTTATGGGAACCCAATGAATCTGTTTGCAGAATGTGTTTCAGGCAAGCATGGGGCTCTTGAGAAAAATGGCAAGTGGTCAGTGATGACTGGGGAATGGAGCTTGGACACAAAGTCCAGAATTGCTAGTGTAAATATTCATTCATACACATGAAGTATGCCACCCAAATTGGGGCATTCCAAATCTGGACTGACACGGGTTTCTTATGGTTTCTTAACAGTCTTACTGAATTTTTTAGGCACAACACACTTGGAGTCATCATTAACTCCCATACTACAAATTACTGATGGCAGTAAAACTACACAAAGCAACTGTATTTTTGCAGTGCTCCTGCTGCCTGTTCATCCAGATGTCCCTGGTGTCAGTCCTGAGATAGCTGTGTCCTTATGATGCCAGATGACGCTGGGAGGGTTCCAGAGATGTGCTAGAGGAGCTAGGTTGCTGGTGTTTTTTGGTCACACAGGCGTGCCTTTTCTCCTTCATGGACAGCTCTAAGCTTCTAGGAAGCCAAGTCCTTTCCAGGGCTGGGCTGTCCTTCAGCTTTACTTCAGCATAAACAATATCAAAGTCTCATGTAAAGTTCCACTACCTTGTCCCATTACAGGGTATAATGTGACCTCATGGTTATGACCAGCAGCAAAGAGGTTTTTTTAAAAGCAATTTTTTTTTCTGACTACTAATGGAATGTTTGTCATTTCACTTCAGAGGAGTGAAAATAATCATTGAATGAATACTGCCCATGAGCATGACAGACACTCTTTTCAACAGTAATAACCATACAACAGGCTACAAGACAAAATTATTGAATAATCTGTGTAGTTATCAAAATAGTTTTCTATAGCGGTAGTATTGTAATATGTCTTAAGGATCTAAAGATCTAAGAGGATTGACTGATCCTCTCTTGAACTCATTAAAATTTTTGGCCTCCACTACGCCCCTGACTGTGCTTTACAATGTAAAACTTATTTCCTTAAAACAAAATAGAATAAAGAAGAAGAATGGGTGGAAGAAGTGGGGATAACAAATCTGTTGTCTGCCAGTGTTCTCAGCAGCTCACTCATTTTTCTGTAGAACTCACAGTTTTTTAGTTTATCTATCTTAGCCTATCCTCTGCAACTTAGGTCATTGGAAGTTTGTAGTGTCCTACATTAGGTAAATGTATTTGATTTCATAGAGCTCTGTTAGTCTTCAAATAGTCTTTAAATTATAGAAATAACTAAAATATTGTGAAAATTGTATTTCCTTATTTTTTGTATCTATGAAAATATTATTTATCAGATATTTTTCCCCTCTTAAAATAAAAATTAAAATTATTGTTTAGTAAAAAAATATGAAAGTCACACCATACAGTAGACTTCTAAAAGCTCTGCCTCTGATTCTCTTCCAAACTTCCCACTTCAGTCACATAGCTCTGTCTTTCACTCCATCTGGTTTGCCAAGCACTCTGTGAATGATAATTCAGCCTTTAGCAATTACATATTAAGAAAGGCATTTTTCTCCACTTCTACCTGGAAGTAAAAAGATGTTTTCATAGTCTTTAAGTAAGGAAAGGCTTTTGAAAATAGTATTAAAAGAAACTTACAACAAATTCATATAAATTCAGCTAATACATGGGCACAGAGGTTTACATGTACAATCACTTAGAAGTGAATGGTGACCAAAGAGAGAGCAAATATTGGACTTGATCTTGGAGATTTTTTCAACCTTAATGCTTCCATGTTTCTATGATATCATGGCCAAAACAAATATGTTCTCTAAAGTGTACAAATGAACAGGTGAGTAGTCTTCAAGTTGCACTTAAGGAATCGAGAGTTGTAACACAGTGTCCTTCTCACGCTCCCAGACCAGAGACACCTTTATTGCTGTCAATAAAAAGGAGGTTTAGCTAGCATGTACTTCTACTGCCTTTTTTCCCCCTGTGCCTACATGTGAACTAGAAGAAAAGGAAAACACAGGGAATTTGATGTCGGTAACACCACCACAGCTAAAATAAGCTTACCATTTCACTATCAAACTAGAGGCTTTTACAGGAATTCCTTTGCACCACAGAAAGGAGGCAAACATCCCACTACATTAAACATTGATTCACAAATGCAGAAATCTCAGGGGTATCATTTTGTGACTTTGAATCTACAAAGGGCTTTTGACACAGTCATCTCAATTTTTATAAACAGGGAACTTCCCTATGCAGCAATGGAAGTGAATTCTTGGTTGAAAGCTGAAGCACAGAAGTTTGTCCCAGCTGACAGTGAACAACTGCTGGATCAAAGCATCTGAACAGGGATTCCCACTTTGTTACAGGTTTGTTTTGTGCTGACAGCATGAGAAATTCCCTGAGCATTACCTTAGGTAGTCTTGGGTGAGTATTTGATTTGTGAGCATCACAGTTCCCTGATCATAGAATTGAAAAGTATTAAGCAATGCTTGAGTAAATCACATAAAGATTAGAGAAGTCGTTTAGAATGAGGTAATTAATATTCAATGTTCATTTAGTTAATAACTAGTGGCTTGATCCTGATTTTCAAGTAAATTACTAGGTTGCACATAGTGCTCTAATAATTTGGACTTGTTATTGCATTCTGTGCACCGTACAAATTATTTGTTTCAATTATCTGTTGAAAGCAAAAGAGTCCTTTTAGGTTTTTTGAAAGTGAAAGTAAAATTAAAATCTAGTTTTTGTTAGAGATTTTTGCTTTCCTGGAAGATACAATCTATCTATTCTAGTATATCTATACACTTTTAAGTTCTTAGTGCCATGAAGTACTAAATTAGAAAATCTCTCAAACCACCACTAATGAAATAGCAATGTTGGATGTTTCACAAAACAACCATTGGTGCAATTTATTATCATATGCCTAAATTAATGAAGGCTCCAAGGACAGATGAAATATCTTATATTTTTCACAATTACAAGGTCACATACAAACCATTATTCCAGAGCAGCCATTTACAATCACAATTTTCCAAGAGTAGTTTGGTTATCTACTATAGTCTTACATTAGCTTCAGTAAATATCTAATTAGCTTAGAAGCTCAGTTTTCAATATTTTATGATGTAGTAATTCTATTAGATACTCTGCCTTACTCTAATTTCTCTGTTCCTTCTGCTGACATGAATTATTTCTCCAGCCAGTGACTCTTTTTCAGGAGCCATCCTTCTGTATGGCTATACTTTGGGAGTTTTCAAATGCTGTTGTAAGTTCCTAGTAAGAAAGGGTTGCCAAAAAAAATCCCCTCACCTTCATCCTAGGAATAATAAAACTGTTATTTCTCTGCTGTTAGACAAACTAATCATGCTTCTCTGTGACAGTGCATCCCCCACCATTACGCCTCAGGCTGCTCTACAATTTCAGGAATGCTTGTTAGGCCCAAGCCTTGATTAATGCTTCTTATGCAGTTAAGCTCTCCTTGAGTTTATTGGAAACCCTGTCTGCTCCCAGGAGCTCCTGTTGTCTAATGAGCTCCCATTTCCTAACAAATAGCATCCCGGGTTTTCATGTAAATCATTCTAGATTGATTCTAATCTGATTTTACTTTGTGTGCTTTATGCATATAGTAGAGTAATAGAATAAACTTTATCATCAAATTTTGTGCTTTTTCAAATTTACATTAGACCTGCTTTTGTTGGTCAGTGTTTCTCTAAGCGACCTAGACCACCCATTCAAAACGCTCTCTCTTATCTTTCACTTTTCAGATGTTTCTTTCAACTTGCTAATGACCTTCATTCCTGCTTTCCCATTGTCACCTATTTCATTGAAAGTCTTTTCCAGCAGTTAATTTTACTTTAGATATCTCAGTATCTGATTTCTTGTTGTAAAAGTCCCTGACTGTAATTACCTTTCTACCCTTTGATTAAAGCAGCTTTTGTGCCCTAAATCAGTGCTGGTGACTTTTCCTGCAATAAGCTTGACCACATCATGTATAATTATCATTTACTACAACACCTTCTCATTTCCTTCCAATTATTTTCCAAGGTTCTCTTACAGAATATCTTCCATCTGCATTCTTTCCTCTTCCCTGATTTAATAAATTTGTCAGAAGCCTCTCTGGGCTGCTTCCTAATGCCCCGAGGTGAGCCTGGAGCAGTAAGTTAGCATTAATACACCTTCTATTGCTCTTTTGCTTTCCTTTTGGACACAGTAGCTGCCCCCTATGAGGCAAATGCAGTTTCACAGATATAAAACTTCAGCTGCAAATGTAATAATCCCACTGAAGAACCCTCACTCCCCTCTGCTTTGACCCTATGACCTTCTCCCACCAGGCTCAGCAGTAAGAACTGCAGACCCCTACAAAAGATGCAGCCTGAGAATTCAAGAAGAAAGAAAGGATCAAGCCTCCTGCACCAAGCCTTAGATCTCCTCTCCTCCATGCCAGTTTCTTCTCAAAGGATGCTGTGTTGTTCCTAGATAAAAGTACACTGTAAAAACTCTTTTTTAAAGTGGGACTTACACTGACTTGCTTCCCACAGCAGTTCCCCAAGGACAACTGAAGCCAGTTACAGTTTTCTGTGGCAGCTCTAGAGAGCAAAGACCAGACAGATCAGACTATTTTCACAGTCCTCCTTTCAAACTGCCTTTCCCCATTTCTCAGTCTTAATCTGAACATCTTACTCAAAACAGCAGCATAGATTGGTTTTTATTATGAAAGGACCTTACATGATTTGACACTTGTTTCTTGAATGACACAGGAGAATAAATATCTTATATCAAAGAAATCAAGGCTAGATCAGAATCCAATAATTCCTTGAATGACATCTATAACAGATACTGACTAAACAATATCCTCAGAGTGAAAGGGTATTTTACCTGATCTAAGTATGATCAGAAAGGAAAAGGCTACAGAAAGGAGATCTCATTTTTTCTTTATTCTATGTTTTTATATAGCTTTTTGCTTCAGGTGTTGGAAATAGAATTGTAGAATAGCTTGGGTTGGAGGGACCTTAAAGAACTAGCTCCAACCCCCAATGATAATGATTACAATGATATTACATATAATGATAAAAATTATAATTATTATAAGATATAACTCATTCCAAATTATTAATTTCAGGCTAGTGTCTCCAGATATTAAATATCAATTATTTCCTGTTTTGTGTAGGTAGGTAGGTTAGTCAATTACCCATAAACATTGTTTTTGTTTCCATGGTTACTCAGGTGATTCTGGCACTTTTCTTCCACACCATTGGTTGCCAAGGATACAAGTTGTTATAAAATACAGCAGCTACAAGTCAAGATTGCAGGGGTATAGTCCTCCTGCATGAGGCAGTTATATGCAATATATCTTGTTTGACACAGCATTTGAATCCTGAGGGCATAATCAGTGGAGTTCTTTCAGTTAACCCACTTAATACATTTGTTATAAACAGAGAGGATGCTCACCAAACATAAAATGGATATGACATGACTACATTGCCTGAAATAAAGCTCTTGAGTACCTTCTGGCAAAAAAAGATAGGAATATCCTGATTCTAACTGTATTATAGAATTCCAACCCAGACCAACAAGAATTGAATCAGAGGAAAGTGCTGTCTACAGCTAAGGCCTATATTACCTTGCCAACAGGAAAAAATCTCCTGCACTGTACAATGTTAAAAAGAATCCACAATATTTGCAAATGTCTGCTGCAATATGTAAACTGATAAAATAAGACCCAACTGCCTGTAAATGTAAAAAAGGGAGATAATAGGAAGTGCACTGAACTAGGTTCACATTTTTCTGCTCACAAAATTGCAAAGAGAGCTTTATGTGAACATTGGTGTTTCTAAATATTTGAACTACAAGGAAATAAATAAACAGTAGACACAGTTAACCTGTAAACAGAAACTGAGCTTTTAATGATCTACATCAGATAGCCTGTAAAAAATAGATGATCTTTGTACTTTTGCAGTCCATATATATTAAAAAAATAAAGCCCTGTATATTCATTAGAACATAGTTCACTAAGATCTAAGCTTTTAAGTTCTTTCAAATTGAAAAAAATAGGAATACCTATACTTTTCAGACATAACGAACAACTTCCTGAAAATTAATATGTACTAGTCTTGTAAAAACTCAGAAATTGTTGCAGTGTGCTATAGCACATTATATCATCCTAGTTGCAGTAATATTTATACTTTAAAAGACAGTGTAAAATATAATTTATAAACCTTTTTGAATACTGTTGCTGTCTGAAATTACAGATCACACTTCTGAAGCAGAATGTTACTGAATAAAAAATACCTTTCCCCCCATGAAAGAGAAAGCTTTAATTTTTTAATAGATGTTCACTTTCTGCTGTAAGTTCTAGAAATCCTGAGAATTAAGTGTCTAAATCTTGAATTGTTTTTCTTCTGTCTTTTTCTTTGGGGGGGAATGGTTCTTGTAAATGGATATATCTTTATTTCCTTTTCTAAGACACTATGCTTCAATTATAGATTTTAAAATCTATACTTTTTTAAAATCTAAACTTTTATCTAAACTTTTTTAAAATCCATACAGGAAATTTGTAGTAATTTCTTTCTATTGTTAACCATATATTATTGACAGTAACTTTTCAAAGGTACAAAATGTACGCAAAAAAAAAAAGTCATTTCTGAAACATACACTATCCTTCTAAAGTTGAATAAAGTTAATGGGCAGTCTTATTTTCTGCTTGGGAACATAAGAATAAGTTCTAGAGACCCAGAATCTGCTGTTTAAAATATTATATTGCAATTTTAAATGGTTGATCATTCTTATGCTAAGATATTACAGATCTGTGGCAGGAGTATGGTTAGTTGCAGAAGAAGAAAGCCTGTTGGTTTTGGGTTTTTTTTATATAATTTGGTAGTTCTTTTTCATATGTCAAATTGCCTCCTTTCCTCTCTTTTAAACAGATTTTAGCAACTTACATCGAAGTCTGAGTTTTGAGTTTGCTAGATATTAAGAATGCTAGTAGTGAGCTGAGTAAACATCTCCATTAAGAGATTTGCAAAATCATAATCATCATACTTAATTTATGACTAAATTAAATATTATTAACCATAGTTGAGGAATGACTTCTTAAGCTACCAGTGTTACAAACCAAAGGCATTAAAATTACACATGGAATTCACTAGGATGCTGCAAGTATTATGTGAAAATTAGTCCTCAAAACACTGCTAATCAAGCAGAAACATTCTAGTAACACTGTCAAAAGTGTTGATGCAAAATACAGAGCTAAATATTGACCAGGCTTGACCTGAACATAAAAATGAAATTGGGATGTTTAGCTCTAATATCAGCGAGCTTTTGAGTCCAGGATTTTCATGGGACTTTCAAGAGCTGGCCGAAATCAGCTTTCTAGAAGAGTTGCACTCTTATCCATGGAACATGCTTCTGTGCTTTGGAAAATAGCTGCATGGAAACAACAGAGAAAACATACAGCAGAATTTCAGCAATACCGAAAAAGCTGTGTAAAGTAAGAATATGCTGCACAGTGCCTGTCTAGGGTGGATTCAGGATATCAGGCTTTTCTGATGTCTGTTCTGAGTCACTTATTTGACAGTTCAACCTCCCTATGCTTCGTTTGAGTTTGTTTGGAGATACCAAGTTTTAGGTGTTTGAAGCCTTAGAGCTCTGTAACTTCTTGCCAACAGATGGTAAGGAAACTAAGAACTAACACAGGTTCAAAGGGAACTTGGGGGTTCACGGATTAGAAATGCACAGAAATACCACAATCAGCTCACAAGCACTGAGACAAAACCAGCTGGATGGCTGGGTGGACGTAAAAGCTACCATGTATATTTTTCCCGAGCTGCCTGCTTTCGGCAACAATATGGGACAGGGTACTGCACTAGATGAACCTTTGGCTTGACTGTGCTTATGTAAGAAATACTTGACATGTAATTTTAACAATCAGCTCTCCAACATAAAAGGGAGTAAGAATGAGAGCTACATGAAAGATTCTGCTCAAGATAAAATTACACTGTGAGATACAAAAACGCTTGAAGCTCAGTCTAGCTAATTGGAAATAGCCTGGATTTTCTGTTCTGAGCCCCACACATCTCCCTGTAACTATAAACAGTACAGTAATATGGTTATAAAAATGGACTGTGATGACACCATTTCTTTTTTCAAAAACCTCTATCTGCTTTAATTTCCCTGTTCCAGTCAGCTGCTTCTTTTAGGAAGGCTGGTCTCGCAGTACAATTTCTGGTTGAGTACCTTTGTCAGCATGGGCTGGAGGTCATGGAGCCAGCTGAGAAGACAAAAAGGCAGCAGGGCCAGTGATTTTATTCTAATTCAATGTGTGTAAACTATGACAGTGTGTTTAATTCCTCTGTTTTCTGTCAAATTCCTCTGTTGTTTAAAAGGACTGGTTAATGCTACAGGAATCAACTATCACAGGCAACAGTGATAAACTTTCAAAGTGCAGGGATCAGAAGGGGAAGAACCCCCATCTCACCTCCAGTTTCACCACACACCCTTCACTCCCCTCTCACCACTGGCCTGGCCTTGCTGGACATTGCACGGTGCCCTCAGCTGAGGCAGGGGGCTCATCCTGCTCATCCAAGAGCAGGGCATGGATCTGCCTCTGCTGCAGGAGGTCATGGCATGATATAGATCACCAAGGACGTTCAAATTGAGGAGAGGGAAAGTCGGTGTGAAGTAACCCTTCCTCTACCATTAGGAGCCCTGGTCTCCTCCTGGCCTCAATAAACTGCCCAGGTTTAAAGAAAAATCACATCTAGACACAGCCCTTCATTATTTTTGGCTACATGAAGGGAAACCATGATATGAGAATTGAAATAAAAGTTTAAAGAACCTATTCTTATCATACCCAGAAAGCTTCTCAGGAGTAACACTCAGCTTAGAAACATCATTGTAAAGTCTCATGACAGCAAAGGCAGAAAACTCAGGATTTGATTTATTCATTTATGTTCCCAAATAACTGAAAGCTCACAAAATCCTCAAATACATACCACTTTTTATGGAACGACTCTCAAACATACCAGCATTAGAAAGTATTTGTTGTCTTTTTTTTTTAAATTTTCATTTTGCAAAGGTTTTGTTTGCTTAGACTTTCAAGAAAATGATGATGATAAAGTGTGGTTTAACCTTGTTTGTGGTTTCCCACACTGCCAAACTGTGCCTTTTATACTCCTTTGGCCTATGTGGTTTTTCTACAAGAAATGAATCTGATGTTAAATGAAACTTCTCTCCAGCTTAAGTGACTGAGAGCATTTCAGTGCTAAGAACTGGGACTGTGATTTAAGTGATATCAGTGGTATGGAATTTTGAAGTCTAATCATTAGGGCCATATGATGCAAAAAAAGACCTTCTAGTTAAGACTCACAATGTCAGTCCATATTTACTGGCATTTTTAAGGAGTTGCTTCTGTACCAGTTACATTTCTGTATTGATAATGGTGATGGAGCAAGTGTTCCCTGTCCTCCTACAGCTTCCTCTGAGCAACAATGCCAGCACAAGCAAACAGTGCTCACACCTTTTGATTTGCTTCACATTCTCTTCTTC
Organism: Pardalotus punctatus; assembly: GCA_013400915.1. NCBI lineage: Eukaryota > Metazoa > Chordata > Aves > Passeriformes > Pardalotidae > Pardalotus > Pardalotus punctatus. Next base: position 111,935 of record VZTX01000314.1, on the reverse strand, counting down.
CTTGCCAAGAGGAAAGAAAACCCAAGAGGTTTGCTTTCATCACTTATATCTCCTATCCCTCCCTGGTAGTTACACCCAAAGGATTCATGGGGAAGGTGAAGACAGAGGCTGGGAATTTACCATTCCTAAGGATCCCAGAAAAAGGGAAAGCACAATGAACTCATGCTTTGTCAAAGAAACACCAGCTTATGTGTCCTCCTACATTATGGCTACTTTTATCTGTGTACCTTTTGGACTTTATGAAAGAAAGGAAAAATGCTAATAATGGTTGGTGTTGTAGGACAGGTTTTAATTCTGAGAAGAAAGAAAATAAAAAGAGGTTTCAGAACTTTGTGTGACTTAGCATCACACCTAAGCCACAGATCCATCTCTAGTGCTGACTAACTGCTCCCTCCTTTGATCGGCAGTGTTTCTTCACCTTTGAAAGAGTGAGTGAGTGAGGATGTATTATTTTTATTGGGTACGAGCAAAGTCATAACACTTTGTAAGAGACAATTCATTTTTCTAATTACAAAGACAGGCAAGAAGAAGATTATATTTGGTGCAATTAAGTGGTTAGTCTTCCAGAATAAAAAAAGTCTTGCAATCTTTTAAAAGTCTTTTTGAACTATGGTAAAAGTAATCATTAAAAAAAAATTAAAAAATAAAAGGCACAAATGCTAAATGTTTTACTGACTACTGAATTTTAAGCAAGCACTACATGTTTAATTTAATACATTTTAAACCACTTAATAAGTACCAAAATTGCTGACAGTCAAGTGACAAAGCCCTTATGTCAATTACCCCTAACATTGATCTAAAAGGCAAAATAGTTGCTGAATATGGTTATTAAAACAGGTAAGGAAACACCAAAAATATTTAAAGGTATAAAAACTCAAATGTAAAACTTAAGAAAATATTGATTAGGCTACAACTTGGAATTTGAATTCTTTTCCTGAATCAGAATCCATATAATATTATGGAAACTATCCATCACAAAGGATTTACACACACACGGAGTATAAGAAAATGCAGCGATTCTCTCCTATTGACAATCAGCAATAACAATGGACCTTGATAAAATCCTGTACTATCAGAAGCATTATTTTATTAATACTTTGATTTAGGTATCAAGAAAAGCAATTTCTTCTGAGGATCCAGGCAAAGCTTTAAACACTTCTACATGAAAATAGCTTGAAATAACTAAAATAGAAGAGATAAAATAAGGAAATGTTAAACATCTGTGGATGCAAATAATAACTTGATGGGTTTTCCTTTTTAAAAAAGGAGGGAAAGCAAAACCACAGTAATAACAGGAAATCATGTTATCATGATTAAAAATATACCTCTAAAGAACATCTATGCTCTTAGCTATTGAAAATAATCTGACTTTAACTATAGAAAATAATCTGAAACTGTAAGTAATAAAAATTTGTTTAAAAAGAGGCTGTCATTTCAGTAAGGCTGAGAAAACAGGAGGCTTAAATGGAAGATGCAGTAGGCAGGAATGTTGTTACATTACAATTAAAATGAATGTAACATTGCATCTGCAAAAACCCGAGGTAAAATTACTGTGTCATTATTTATGGATACATGCATACATGACAAGAAATGGACTTAATAACATACACAAATTTTGTAAAACTATACTTTTGATTAAGGAAAAGGGTAAAAGTATACACCTGCCTCAATGAAAGATAACATACTTCAACAACAGGAAGAAGGAAAGGATTACACCATGTCACTCAAACCTTTTGCACTTTTACTAGATTTTCCCGATTGTCCACTGGTGGGACAAAGAAGCCAATAAAAACCTACTCAGACATAATTTGTCATGGCAGAAGCTTTACCTGGGCTGGAAGTAGAAATGACATGTAAGAACATCTGATTCAGTGGACAATTGTGGCCAAGGGGAACTCACCTCATTTCAGCCCTCAAAAATTCTTACAATCATTGAGGAATCAAAAAAATCCCTGTCTCAGATGCCTTGAGGGTGAATACTACCCTCTTTTTTAGTGTTGGTAGACTCCTCCTTGAACCTGAAACAGATGAATTTATTTTACCTATTTAAATGGGAGGTGGGAAAAGGGTATTTTCAGAAAAGCATAATACAATCTAACAAGGGTTAAGTAATATGACCAAAGTGGCATATGTCCCAAACCTCTTTCTTTTGAAATAGATGTCACACAGAAAACTTCAGAGCAGCTGGTTTGCAAACCAGGTGAGAAGGGGAAGGAGAGCAGGGTGCAAGGTGACTGGGAGGGCTGTGCCAGCCCCCTGTGGTGTGAGGAACCTCCTGTATGTCACAGTAATGTTGTGTCATGACTCAGGTCAGAGCTTCCTTGTCTCAGCAAGAAGCTGTTCATAAGGTCCATTTGGCAGTGATGGGGAGTGTATGTCAGAGGCAGACTCCAAAATGACCCCGGATATTTGGCGCTGAGTTAATTGTCTTGAGTGATGACAGCTTCACAAGACTTTTGTCTGATCGAATGAATGCACTTACTGTGGGGAGGCAGCTGGTGGTAACCAGATCAACAGTTACCTAGAAGATTAGATTTTGAAGTTTTAATGATTTTCAGATAGCATTACGGCATGCTGAGACTATTATTTCATGAGGGTTAAGCCTACTAATTTATCAATGATATGAAAGGCAAGAACCGGCTTAGCAAGAAAATACTTTCTTAGTCTCAGCCATCTGCAGCAAACCTGCCTTCATGATCTGTTTTGCCATTTCACAGCATTTCTGGAGTTTGCAGACAGGCAACAGAACAAGCACCAGGTGCTGCTGCTGGGTTTCTTGAACGGGAGCTGTGTGATATATTTCCTTTGCATTTGCGTGGGAGTAGCTGCATCTTGATCATTCAACAGAGATGACAATCTGGAAAGTCAAGGCCACTGGATCAGCTCCCCCTGTGCAGGGAAAGCAGTTACTGCTTTCATTCTTTTCACCCTGTTTTCATTAACATATTGGGAAGTACTTCCTGACAGGACATGCAGAGGACTTGTTCCCCTAAGTTTGTGGTGTGCTAAGGAGCCTTTTGTATACCTGCACAGATCCTTCAAAAAACACCCACATTGAGTGTACAAGTGAATAATCCTTCCTGCAGAGCAAATAATTAAAATTTTTTAAAAAATTGTGCCACTATATCTGGTGCCTTAACAGTCAGTAAAATTAGAATCACACAATCATGTGAAGCATTGGAGGACAATTTTCTTCTCCAACTGGGTGAGTAAATCAATTCCCAGTGCTGGCAGGAAGGCTTCAAAGCATGAGAAATGGGGCTGCCACAAAGGAAAGATAGACAGGCTTCCTCTCTCTGCACTCACATCCTCTTCCAAGTCAAGTAGACTGGGTCAACAATGGAAAGAATAAGTCTTCTCTGCCTTTTGTGTTGCCAGTAGAATAGTTTTTAGGAATTCACATGATACTTTTTTAATTCAAATAAGTAGACTCAGTCTCCCTTGGTTGGCCAAAACAGCCAACATGGAGAAGTCATAGAAACTGTGGAATCAAAATGGGCATAACAGCATAGCAAAAAAAAATTAACAAATGTCAACAGACAGCTCCTTTAAGTTCCTTTATATATATTCAAAAGCAATCCACTGTTACAGTTCTGAGATTTTATTCCTTACTTTAGAGAGCAACCTCATGAGTCACGACCTTCTCATATTGAGGAAGACTAAAGTAGCTTCAGGAAATGTCACAACAGACCATAGCTGAAAACCGTTGGTAAGGTGGGAATCAGCTGAAGAGGTAAAAACTGTTGTTCACTGCAGAGATTACATTTTTAAGTTTTTAGAACATGGTTTGGTTTTGTTTTTTTTCATCATCCTGTAGTACCTGCAAAAGACTATTTATCCCAAGTCAAGCACTGGCAATTCATTAAAGACTGAGCAGAACTTGCAATACAGTGGAACAGAAGCTGGGGCCTTGACAGGTTGGTGCAAATCAGCATGAAACCTGTGCAAGTAAATTTTGAAATTCACTGCTCTTTTTGTTTGATTTCACTTTAAAATGAAATTGCTTGTTCTAAAATGTTGTTGAGGTGGATACACTAAAATAATTTCTCTATGTCACATGGATTTTGCTGTTGAATAGAAAAATGCCTCTTTCCAAATCAAATTGGTCTATATTTTGGATTGGAGATGTAAAAATCGGAGCAATCAAACCATTTCTGCATGCTCTGACTGCAAACAGAAAATGGGAATGAAGCAAGAATAGAGCAAAATCAGAGACACAGAATGCTGAATATTTTGTTTCAAAGCTATGCTGAATAAGCTATGGGTGTTCTTACAGAGGCTTCAGACTGAGATACTTGTCATTAGGATGTGGGACTTTGCCAGATGAGCAGAACTGGGTCCCCAGCCCAATGTTTTCCAGAAAAGTGGAAGGTAAGGATCAGAAGGAAGGTCGAATGAGGATGCGTGAGCTGGAGACCATGCCCCAGTGCAGCTCATGCCAGACAGGTGCTGGTCTCCTGCTGCAGTCCCCGCACAGCCAGCCACTGTGGAAAATCCCTGCCAGAACTGGCAGTGTCCCCAAAACACGGCACGTGGAAACAGAGCAGCCAAAAGCTGCGCTGGTGGCAAAGGTACAGAGAGCTGCACACAGCACGACAACAGAGAGGCTGTGGGATCGCACCCTCGAGGCCCCTGGCAGACCAACAGCGACACCGTGGTTGCGTTTCGGACGCTGGTACACGAAGTGGGGTGAGGCAGAGGGCTCGGCTGCCTTCCCACTACAGCTTGTTGGCTAAACACCTTCAGATCTTTGCTGAAGGTCTTCGGACCTGGGACACCTCTTGCTGCTCTATCTCCACGTCGCGTCTCTGAACAGTAGAACCCTCTCGGTGCAATCCCGTGGCAGGTGCCACGGCTCCACCGCAGCCAGCGGGCAGGGCACCGCTCCCGCCGCGGTGGGGAGGACAGCAGCGGGAGCGGCACCGCCATGCCCAGGGGGGCTGCGCCTCCCGCTCTCCCCCTCCTCAAGATGGAGACGCGGCACCTCCTCGCCTTGCTGCCGGCAGAAAACCCCCCCACTCCATCCTGGAATGGAGCTGGACCGACCCCACCTCCCCGCCCGGGGGGCCACCCCCCACCNCCCCCCCCCCCCCGCCCGGGGGGCCCCCCCCCCCCCGTCCCCTGCCCTGCCGCGGGTGGCCGCCGCTGCCCACAGGTGTGGCCGCTCCCGCGGCGGCGGGCGGTGTGTGCCCGGGGCTGTCTGTGGACAGCGATCCTGCGCGGAACGCGGCGGCCGCCCCCCNCGTGCAGGGACGGCGCCTGCTCCTGAGTCAGCAGCGGCGAGGGGAAGGCGGCGGCACCTCCCGCCCAGCCCGGCCCGGCCCGGCCCGGCCCCGCTCCCGGCGCCCAGCACCCGCGGCAGGGCGCGAGGGAAGCACTGAGGGACGGGCAGCGGGGCCGCGCCGGCTCCTGCCCTCCGCTGCCGCCAGGTAGGATGGCCTCGAGATCGGATCGCCGCCGCGGCCTGGGCGAGGGTGGGGAAGGGGCGGAAAACGGAGCCGGTGCTCCGGGTGAGGCGCTTCCCGAGCTGAGCCGCCCTCGCAGCCCGGGCTCCGCGGGAAGGAGCGCTCTGGCACGGCTGGGAACGCCGGGCTGGAAGGCTGCGGGACAGCGGTAGCGATGAGCCACCCGGTGTTCCAGGGAGTTCTCCTTCACTCCTCGACTCTCCCGTCTGCGTGTGGCAAAGTGTGTATCTTGTGCGACCTGTTAGGCCGGGAGCGTGGGGAGATAAAACAGCGGTCTGCTTTGGGGGGAATGTCCGGGTGTGTGTTGGTGTTTAGTTTGCAGATAGATGTTTGTATTTATGTACGTGTAGAAAAATAATATTTATATATGAGGATCTGTTTTGATAGGATGTTTCCTAGGTGTGCATTGCATTTAGATGTGTCTGATTTGAGATCAGAAGTCATAGCGTTATGTTGTTCTCTGTGTGTGTCTGTATATATTGATAATTTTATATCTAAGGAATATAAGACTATTACTTTTGCCAAGCTGCTCTCCAGTCTTCTGTCAGTGTGTCTTTGTTACAGCCCAGACGTGTATTTATGTGTCTGCTGAGCATGGTGCTAATGTGTAGTATATGAAATGCTTTGTCAGATTGCATTCTGAGCAATGTGATTGCATTCTGAGTAGAGCAGAGCTTAAACAGGAAAAAGTGATATGCGTGATTTTTATATCACTGCAGTTTTGGGTTATCTGCATTATGATCACTATACAGAAACAGAAACAGTTCCATCCTTCTCCTGACCCCCTTCAGGAGCCTATTGCAGGATAGTCAGATAGTTGAGGGAACAAAATTAAATGCAAACTGTTTTGCCCTCTGTTCCCCCCTATCTGTTTATATTGTGGGAGCACTCTCATGTTCCTCACACTGCATGACAAGATAGTGGAGCTGATATATTAAACTCTTTGGGGTAGGTTCTCTATCTGTTTTTGCCTTTGCAATACCGTGTAGTAAGATATTGTATGTCCTCAGCCACACAGCTATGAGAGATGTTTGTTTCATGTAAGTATCCACTCTTTGTGTTTGACAAGATTTGAGTGTTGCAGCTGATGTTTCACAGTGAGGCACTGCATTGAACCAAGTTTGAATCTTTATAAACCTGGCATAATACAGAGTTAATTTGTGATACTGTCTATACTCATTTTGGTAGCTTTGGTGATGGGAGGTGAGCTGCTCAGCATGTTGTACATCCAGCTATGAGTCTGAGAGATGCAGGTAAGGTGAGAGTGTGTGTGTACAAGCTTTGTGGGCTGATGCTTTTCCCCTAAGCACAAGGCAGTGGAGAAAGCAGTATAGCCTGGATTCTACATTATTTAAGATAAGCGGAATTATGGTCATGGTGGTCTGTGGAGGATCCTATGCCCTGGGATTGCTTGCCCAGTTTACTATTTTCCCTACCATTTCCTTTGGGGAATACTGTGATGGAGGGCTGGAGGAGCACTTCTGGAATACTTCTGGAAACTTAAGGTTCCACAGAGAGCACATACAACTATTAATCTGTTTCATCTTCCCTAGTTGTGTATCAGTGAGCTGTAATTCTTTCAATTCTAATGAGCTGAATGGAGTGAAGAAGTTTTGGTGACCTGGAGATGCTGTAGTTTGGTTCAGCTTTGCATAGAGCTGACTTTTCCCTGCATTGGTTTTGGATGCTGTCTGAGCAGGCTGCTGATTTCAATGGCATGGAGATGGAGGAGTTACCATGGACTGGTTTCTGAACCTGCTAGTCAAGTCTCCATCAGGACTGCTTTAAAAACAGTCTATTCTCTCTCCTACCCATATGCAAAGACACAGTATCTGTTTCAGGTGGGGTCGTTCAGACCTTTTCCAGCTGTGCCTTCTCTGATGTTGAAGAAAGCTTGCTATGGGCTTCCGCACATACCAGTGGTGTGGACTTTGCTTACAGATCTTTCCTGTAAGAAAGCATGGGGGAAAGGCTTATGTTTGCTAGTTTTGATAGTGGTACCAAATGTATATCCTTAATGGGAGACGGGCAATTAAAGGTGGAGCTGTGAACAAGTGCTGTGTATCCAGCAGTCTCCAATTTCAAAACTGTGGAGAAAGCAAAAACGATTGTAATGGATATTGTACCCATGGGGAGAAATCCTTCCTACTGTCAGGCAGTTAGCTTTCAATTTCTGTCACAAAATGTCTTTCTGTATAAATTTATAATCTAATTTAACAGAAGATATAGTTGCTTTTCCATTTAGTCATCTAATCTCTTCCTGAATAGTGCCAGGGTATGACCACTGAGTATTTTTCAGGATAATGTGACTGTGTACTGAGCAGATTGGAATTGAGTCAGTCCAGTTGGAGATAATGCGAATGTGGTTAGTCTAATGCTAGTTTTCAGCTAGTTAACCCTGATGAAGGGGTTTCCTGTCCTAAAGCATTTTCTTTGATAAATCTATCCTCTCTACAGTTTAACTGCTCTACATGTTGCAAGGGGTCCTCCTGATAAAATACAAATGGGTTTTAGAGAAATACAATGTACTCAGTTATCTGAGATTGGGCTCTAGAAGTTTGCATTTTAGAGGAGTGTGTGTGCATGTGTGCTTTAGCTGTTGATTACAAGCAGGTGATTTTCTGAACAGCAGAGTTAATGAAGATTTCTGTAAAGTTGTGTCTTGAGGTCAAAAAAGGATTTTTTCATTATTTTTGCATGTGCTTCCACGTTTTTGCCATGCAGCTCCCTGTTTCCACAGACTGGACTTATAGCATGACACATGGGCTACCTTTTTCAGTTATGGAAACTGGATGGCATATTTTATGCAGTTTGAGCCTGTTGATGTTCAAATTGCAGTTTTGCCTTCCCTGGCCTGGATTATTTTACCAAAGTCATGAGAACTTAATTACCTCCTGGTAATCTGTTCTTCCCTGGTTGAAATCAATGAACAGCTTAAAGGGTACATAAGTGGGAAAAAAAATCTGTCAAGCAAGATTTTTTTCTGCAGGAGAGCAGACTGACAACGAGCATAAAAAGGTGACATGGTCATATGGGTGAAAAAAACTTCCCCATGTCTGGAAATGGATGTGCAGCATCCAACTGCATTAAAAACCCTTCCTTGAATGTGACAAAATAGGAAGACACAAATGGAGAGAGAGTTTATGTACTTCATTTGGAAGATTTGGGCTTTTCTGGCTATTTGCTGTTGTACCTATGCCCCTTATGCAAGCTTTTTTCCCTGCAGTGTGTGTATCTCAGGCAGTCACTGGGTGTTCAATACTCTAATCTCAGAAATGGTCAATTAACTTTGTTGACATTAGTACTTATATTGCTTGATCTAGTCTCTGCCAATCAAGCTGTGAATGGCTTTGAAAGCTTTCATAAATTAGATGCACTTCTAAGTCTGGTTTCATAACACTATTGTGTGATACAAAAATATTACCTAAAATCCTAGTGCATCCATTTGACTTCAAGTATCAGACTGTTGTTTCTTCTACTGTATGGTGTGTTGTTCATTAATGAAGGTAGTATCTATCACCTGAAGGCCATAAACCAGAAAGTTTGCATCTCATGTAAGGGAAGTGAGTTCAGAGAACATCTACAGTAAAACTTTAATTTTAATATAGTAGTTTTACGTTGACTTCCTCCACGGTGTTTGCATTGTGAGTACTATTACTGCTATAGTGCCACAGTAAAATCTACTCATTAATTTAAGTGCAGCAATTCAAATTGCACTGAACAATAACATAAAAGGTTTTGCAACTCTTTCTGTAGCTAGTATTGCTTTGGTTGAGGTTATAAACTTGATTTTTTGAGAAAACCTCATGTTTTATGTGACAGCTGGCCTCTACATTTCAAAGGTAGAAAGTGTCTGCAATTTCCTTTGAACTGTGATCATCTCTGTGTTCAGCACTTCTGAGATCAATGTCCATGGTTCCTGTATAGTGTGTCTGCAAACTTGGTCTCCAGTCTGCAAATATTAGCTTTGATGCTTGGGTAGAGATCGTGTTACAAGAAGAGTCATCTTTAAATTTTTTTAAAGTATTAGATGCTAAATAGCAGTATTAACAATTGCAACATTTCAAGTTATCACAAAGGAGATCTCCTAAATCCTAACACTGACTTAAATGGGGTAATTACTTGGTCCCATGTAGTTTTTCATTAAAAAACAAAACAAAACAAACAAAAAAAAAAACAAACAAAAAACAAGAGGGCAGTATTTAAAGTCTTGACCCATCTGTGAAAACTATGAATCTTGTGGTTTTAAATTGTACGGTTTTCTCTTCAGTAGAGAGAGATTTTTTTTTCTACTGAAAATTGATACTTTTTCAATAATTACTGTAGTTCAGGAAATAGCACTTTGAGAAAATTTGTCAAAATCCTAAGAACTGCAATTCAGCAGTGGTGTTTTGAATCAATTAATTGTTCCTTTTAATTTGACGACATGGAACATGAGTGGAAAAAAATGCTCTTAATTTCACCTCAATGCTATAGCAAAGCTTTTTGTAGTTTTAGTATAGTAATTTTTGACCTTGAACAAGTGCAGAATAAATACATTCTTGTGTTCTGTACAATTATGTGATCCAGATTAAACTATCCATGTGAGAATCTTTCTCCCCCTCTCCTTATAATTTCCTCAAGATTCTCCAGAAGCATCAACTTGCACTTGCAAATTGTCCCTGTGCTGCACAGGGATGCCTCAGTACCTAGTTGGAGCCCACTGTGCAGTGCAGCTTGCTGTATGTAATTGCATTCTGCTATAATGGCACTTGAAGGAACTAGCCAGTCGATTGAGACCATGTGATTTTGTCACACAGGCCTTCAGTCAGCAGTTGGTCAGTAGCAAATTCGGGTTCTGCAAACTGAAGAACATTTCTACCACCTTCTCTGCAGTGGTACATGTCTTTGTTGCAGGCAGTTTGCTAAATTTCTTTTTGCTTTTTCCATCCCAAGCTCAAAACTGATGTTATGTGCATCCATTGGATAGTTTTCTTCTGTGATCCGTTTTCCTGTTGGAAAAAAGTAGTTAAATACTAGAGGATAGATAGATAGATAGATAGATAGATAGATAGATAGATAGATAGATAGACAGATAGATTCTGAACTACCCTTTGTGGCAGGCTAACGACATAGCTGAAAATCCAAAGGATGATGCAAGATTGCTTTTTCTTGCCTCTGTGCTGTGTAAGGCACAAGATACCATCTTGTTTCTTCAAGCTCTCCCTTTATAGGTCTCACTTAATTTCCTTGTGGAGTACATATTTAAAGATTGCCTCACTTATCAGATCTGTCTGCTATGCCCTTGTGAAAATGGGAAACAAATGGAGACCAGAGTATGATGGTTTAGAAGAGTTGTCCAATAGTTTGACTGCCTTCTGAAGGGAGATATTTTGATGTGTCTGGCCTGTCAGTGGGGAGAAAAAGGCTCTCAGGTGTCTAGTGATTTCATTGTGTGCTACTAGCTTTTCCTCAGGGTTAGTCTTTGATTAGCCTCCTCCCCTCCTTGGTGGGCTGGCTGACCTCAGGCCTATACAAATGTCTGTATTGAAAACTAAGTAGTAACAATCCTGAAACATGTAAATCCTGGCACTATATTTTGTATCTTAGCAGAGCAGTTCCACCATTCATTGGTGGGTTTAAAATATTCTTTCCTTCCTTGTCAACAGCTCTTGACACCATATACCCCTGCTAACTCTCTCACCTTTATGATTTCCAGTATTGTTTGCTCTCTCCATGGCAGTTGTAATAAAGGCTACTTAAATCTTGTAGAATAAAAATGTTCTTTCTATGCAGCAGTGCTCTTCTCTTGTTATCTGGCTGTTTGGTGTCACTTAGCAGTTGACAGAGCTGTGGATACCAGTGGAGTTAGTGGAGCACATATCCTATCTAGCTTAACATGGCAGGGTATATTCAGCTATTCAGTTTGTTGTTTTATCACCATTAACTTGCTGTTTGTGCCCTGGGCTTGACTAAGGAAATTGATATAGGGCTGGGATGTAATGCCAATCTAATGTCAGCCTTCCCTAAGACCTGCGGGAGACCTCTTAATAAAGAGACATTTGCAATTATAGCTATATCCTGCAGCTGCAATAACTTTCTATCAGTAATCATGGTTTTGTTTTCAAGTATAGGTACCTATTGTTAGAAAATTGTGTGAGAGGAAGGTGACTTTGCACAGGTCATAAGCATTGATGACTCTGCAGTATCTTCCGCATCTGCTGAAGGGCTTGAAAATTATCCCCTTTTAGATGCCTAACCTGTGGCTGTTTTGATGATGTGTGTTCGTATAGCTCATGTTATTGTTAGAAATCCTAGTGTCTGCACATGTCCTGGGTTTTTCTCTGTGTTACTAGGGACGAATGCTGCTGGCATGAAGTTCAATTTTCCTTTCTCCTACAGTATTTATGCAATGTTACTTCTCAGCTATTAAGTAACTGTCTCAGGTATTAATGCAGGTACAATAACTGATAAAATGACTGATTTGAATTCTTCATGAGGGGTGGATTTCCTGAAGGCTTGTCTTGTATTACATTTAATAGAAATGTTGGCAAATATGTGTGTGTGTTTATGTATACAGACACTTTCATTAGGTGTGGTAATGTGTTCACTTACTCAGCCAGCCTGCTTTATAAAAGAGATGCTGTCAGTTCAAAAGTAGGGTTTTTGCTTTACCTGTGGGTTGAGTTTCAGCTGCTGCTTGAGTATTTCTTTTGGCATGTTCCTTAGCTGTGCTAATGACCAGAAGGGCAAGGATGCAAGGAGCCACTGCCTGCCTTTTCCACCGATACCAATGTGGCTGGGCCCAGTGTTCAAGGCCCTCGCTGTCCTGGCGCTTCCTGCTGCCTGGTAGTGCTCTCTGACTGACTTCATGACACCATTTGTCCCCATCTCTGATTTTGTTGGTGTGCAGGGATTCTGCTACACCTTTTGTGGAGCACTAGCATACCCCCTTATAGTCTATTAGCAGTTTCGCAGCTTTAGGATTTGAATGTATTCCCAGACACAGGTAATTCAGTCTGTACACGTTCTTACTGCTAATGGCCCTGGCCTAATTATGTGTAGGAAGTGGCAATATAGTTCTGCTTGGCTGACCCCTTTCTCTCTCTAAGGGAGAAAATTACTTGAGTTTGCATTAAAGTTGAGGCAAACCAAAATGCAGAGTGAGATTTGGGGTGGAAGAGAGGGGGAATATAAAGGTAATTCCTTTTCCTTGGAAATCTGTTGTACTTCATGTGTTGTTGATGAAAAGATGTTGTGGCCCTGATCAGCAACTGCATGCATTTAAAAGATTGTGAATTCAAAATATTTGTACAGAGGGAATAGTTCAGAATTCCCCCTTATCCTGTTGGCTAGAGCACTGCCAAAAGCTGCCAAGTGGAACAGAGAAACAGAGTTTTCAGAGTAAGGCAATAAATGTATAATACTTACCTGTTTTGACCATACCTGCTTCTCAAGGCTGCTATCCCTCTTCTAGCTAAGAGTGCATGTCAGACTTGAACTCTTAAGAGCTGAGAAATGCCAGAGTAATTACCAGCAATGCTGTCTGCTTGTGTTGTTATAAAAATAGCAGGCTTTGTGTTATTTGTGAAGGATAGAGATTCAGCTAGCAAATTAATCTTGTAGTCTTAGTTATTTTTATCTGCTGGAATCTCATGGCTGGCTACCTTAAATTTTAATGTGTCTTGTGTTTGTGTGATGGAACTTGTACTTGTGTGGAACAGAACAGTATCATGGGGAAGATAAGAGGAGCATTACATGCACACACTGCAGCGCTGTTTACTGTTTTAGCAGTTTAAGAAGGCGTGCAGTGTCTGGCAGCTTTGTTCTCATCTGTGGGTCAGAAGCTGTGCACTGAATTGTGACTGGGTGTCCTTTGTGTCTGAGCTTGATCCTAATATCAGGAAGCACAGGCTAGTGTTGCAGTGAATGCGAGCTCTTTCATTATGTGGAAATTAAACATCAATAGATGTGGAGCCACAAAGAAGCATGGGAGGGCAAGTGCTGCTTTTGTGCATTCACTGTATCCTCACATGGTGTGTCCCATCAGGATTCAAAGAAGATTGCACACGTGGTCCAAAGTCTGGCAATTTGCAGCTTTGTTAAGTCATATACAGTTAATATAATTTAAAAAAATAAAAAAAAAAAAGAAACCAAGCCCACAGCCATTTGCTTCAAGAACTTTTGTTTCTGAGCGCAGGACAAGTAATGCTGAAAAGGTCCGGATCATTATATAATTTAAAAAAATTTTTTCTTAGTGTTGCTAGAAGTAATCATGTGGACTCCACAAGGACCCCTCTTGTAGGAAATAGAACCTGCTACTTGTCTCTTTTTAGTGAGAGGGAAATTGTAAAGTTGACCTTGCCAAGGAAAAAGGCCTATAAAATAAACAAATTATTTTTCTGCCTCTAATTGTGGTTAATTCTGACATCGTGATGTTCTGATATCAAGCCTGATGCATTTTTCCTTAGGCTAAAAGACTCAAAGTTTCTCTTAGACATCTGGTCCATTTGGCTGTTTCTGGGAATGAGTGAAGGTTACAGCAAATGCACAATATATCAGAAACCTTGAACTGCAGTAATAAGTTCTTCTGCAAATCACATTTTTTTGTGGCTAACAACTTTTCCAAGTCTAGAAGGATTTCTATAGAAACAAGAAAAAGGCTGTATGTGAAAGTAAGGTCTTACTGTAATAATATCTCTTCTACCCCCCAAGGATGAAGTGTTTGGGGTTTGTGCTAATAAGTTGGAAATATTTATCAGGAACATAGTTTACTTATGCTCCTCTGTTTTCTTTCTCAAAAGCCACAGGAACATTTCAAAAACTGTTGAAAGATGAAGTCTATAAAAATTGTATGCTGTGTACATCTCTTGTTTAGTTTGAATGGTCTGGAATAAAACACCAAACAAAAATAATCACTTGGAGTAATGTTTTAGAACAAATGTGCATGGGCGAGTGTATGCTGGTGGATTCAGCTGGAAAGGTTTAAGAAATTACCTCTTTTCAGCTGGACATCCTTGCCTGCATAACTGAGAGCTGGGATAGATAGACTCTCTCATGGTGGGGGTGACCATATACTGGCAGATTGTCCAAGAAGGTTTTAAAGTCTCCATCCTTGGAGATACTGAATCTGTCTGGACATGGTCCTTGGGAGCCAGCTCCAGGCTGCCCCACTTGAGCTGGGGGGGTAGACAGGGTGATTTCCAGAAGTCCCCTCCAACTTTAACCATTCTGTGGATAGATTGTGTTAATCTCCGTAGTTCGTTTCAGTGCGAAATTAAACAATTTCATTTGCTTCACCTTTACAGTGAAATCAAAAGACGAGGCTCCATGTTGTGGGACCTTCAGGACTGATTCTTTCTCTCTTACGCACAAATTCTCATTTCAGTTCAGTTGCCAATGATCCCGTCCCCTACTGCTCAGTGGCCATTCCAGTGGCTGTGTAAGTGGAACATTTAGAAGGACTTGGCTTAAAAAAAGTGACAACTTTTGGTCTTTTTGTCTGCTACAGTAAGTTTATAGTTGATGGAAGGACAGGAGAGCTACTAGGGAATGCAAGACAGCAAAAAGTGGCCCTGTTGTGGAAAATTTCGTATCATAGAAGTAGTACCTGGAAGCATCCAGACAACCTTTTGCTCTTTTGCTCTTTCTAAGGTCAAGCCTCGCTAAATTTGCCACAGGGGAGCACAGCTATGTGTATTCTGTCAGGATTTGCTTCCTGAGAGAACATCTAACTGCAGATGGTAAAATAACATCATCCTAGAAGCAGGATAGTGTGTGTGTTTGATTTTTCTTTTTTTTTTTTTTTGGTGATCAGAGATAATTTTCTAGTTGTGCGGCATAAGAATAGATAGGAAGACTAGCTTACTTTTTGCTAAGGGAGCTGCCTTAGGAACAGGATTTTTGTTTGTGTTGGAGAGAACAAAGGTCACAGCAGTCAAGTATTAGGCTTTTGGAAAGTTAGTAATAGTCTCTCCTGGGAGAGGCTTTACAGGGAGCTTGCCCAAAGCCTTATTTTTTTGTTCATATCTTAAGCAGAGTTAATGCTTCTACCACAGGCTTGAGGAGAAATTGTCAGAGTCCACTATTCTCTGACCAGGCTCATTTAGATATTCCATGTGTAGAACGTGCAGTGTTTAATATCACATTTAATTATTTGGAGATGCTTAACTGCAACATGGGATTTCTGATTTAGTGAAGCAATACTAAGTGTACTGAAATCCCAATCCAAATATACATTATACTTGGCAAAATATAGCAAGGGCAATATACAGTTCTATCTCAATACCAGTATGATTCCCATTATTGGTTTCCATAATCCCAGCATCACAACACTGGGCATCCTCTGTCACTGGGACAGAATGTGTGGGTTGAAGCTAGCTCAGGCCCATTGCTGTCTTTGAAATGTTTTTGTTAGTAGTTCAGCTTTTATACTGTGTATCAGGTTAAGCCATTTCTTCACTTGGCTCATGATGGTCTGGCTTGCTCAGGGAGTCAGTCACACTCTTTAATGAACTAACTGGGAGAAATATTTACACCATCAGTTGATCTACTCAGCTGTTGATAGAACGCCTAATGTGTAAAACAAAAGCCAGCCTCTGGTCCCTTTTGTCTTGAGATAAATACACCGCTTGCTTAGGAAAAGCTGTGGTCAGTCACAGGAGTGCAAGTTGCAGACCAGGGTCCAGTTGCTTGTGTGTTTTACAGACACACCATC
The DNA here is from genome assembly GCA_013400915.1 of Pardalotus punctatus. NCBI lineage: Eukaryota > Metazoa > Chordata > Aves > Passeriformes > Pardalotidae > Pardalotus > Pardalotus punctatus. Next base: position 95,774 of record VZTX01000314.1, on the reverse strand, counting down.
TATGAAGGATCCCTTCCTGGAGAGCAAAAGTCCAGCTGCTGAGCTGCTAGGGTTTCTACTTTAGCTCAGTCATCACTGGCGTGTCTAAGTAACTTACTTTTTTTTAGCAAGGGAAAAAAGCAAGATGGTCATCTTCCATCATACGAAATTATGTGTGGCAAGGAACCTTCCAAGAGCAGCCAGTTAGCAGCATTTCTATCATATATGGATATAGGCAGCTGAAATATGAAAGTCATATAATGAACATGTGATGCTCTGCCTTGAGAAGGGCTGTTCACTGAAAAAAACACTACCTATGTTTTTGTTGACAGAAGTGGTTTTTGGCCATGTATCCATTTAGGATCCTTTCTGTGGGGGGAGTTTGACTAAACTATATTTTTTCCTTGCACAAGTCTTGCATGAGTAATGTTGTTTTGAACTATTCATATCTTACATATATTTGTTGCTTAGGATGCCTTATGTGGAGAATTTAGTGTACTGACAAGGAAGGTCTCCCTAGAAATTCTGGAGTAGTGTCTGCTTGCATTGTCTTGATAGCTGGGAGGAAGAGTTTGAGGGCTGCCTCAAGAGCTGACTTAACACTGCATGGATTTTAGCATGGACAATGCTGTCTGTGATTCCTCAGTTAAAGGTACCTGCTAGTTTAAAGTCAAATCTAAACCAGGGTCCGGATAACTGCAGGCAGAATATTTGTGGGGCTTGAGGTACTGGAGCCCAAGACTGCAAATACTTCTGGGATGCTTCTGTATCTACAGAGAAAGTATTCCAGGTGGGTAATTTGTTCTGTATCTTCAGCTTGCCTGAGTTACTATGTCATCCATCAAGAAGTCAGGAAGTAATGATAAAGCCTGCATGTCACCTGTCTATTGTCTTTTACTGTGACATTCTAATTAATGCTCACATCTGACCTATTTTTTCCTTTGCTGTCTGTTGCAGTGCTTGATTGCCACAGCAGGGCACTAAACAATATTAGAAAAAACCCCAACATTAAGACCTATAATTTCCACACAACCATCTGGAAAGCAGTTGTAACAGCCTTCCTGGTGCAGCATGGCATTTGGACCTGGTGTTCTCTGCCTGTTCCTGTGGACAATAACAGGTAGGAGTTTACTTCTCGTGTGTCTGAGTCATCCAGACAGAACAAGTGAATTAAATGCTCCTGGAGTGTGTACACAGCTGTGAAATAAATATGAATAAGGCAAGAGCTGGGAAATCTTGAAACTCCTCGGTGCAAAAAGCTTTGGTAAGGTACAGCTTCATAACTTGCAGTGGAGGAAGGCGGTTGTGAATAGCTGAAGCCAATTTCAGCAGGCTGTTTTGGGGGAGATGCATAGGGCAAGAGTGGGGAGTGGAAGAGTTCAAAGACTTTTCCCTCTTTTTCTCTGGCAGGACAGCAATTTAAGAATGATGTGTTGCTTGGATTCTAAGCTACTTTTTTGTTCTGAATTATCATAGGGCGGTTTATTTATGAGCAGCTTGGGTGCACTGGTTCACATCTCTCACCTCATCATCCTCTCTACAAATATATATATCCTCTAAAAAACCACAGGAAAGTCCTGTAAGTTTCTGCTTCAGCTACAGGAGTAGGTAATTTATTTCCATAACTAAACAGATGAAGAATGATGGTAATTCTTAATATTCCTCTGTCAGAGAGAGACTTAATCTGGTGCAGTTAGTTTTGATGTGGTAACTGAAGAAAAATACATGAAGAAGTGGGGTTTGTTTCCTTAAAAAAAATATTATTTGAATTCTGGCTGTGGTGGTACTGGCACTATCCATATTAGCTGAAATTGAGAAAATGATGCACAATTATCTGACTTTCATCTCTTGTAGTATAAACAGGATGGGCTGTTTCATGAGGGGGAGACTTACTTAATGTGCTAAGGCTTAAATTGACTACTGAATTTGGAAAAATTGGATGAAAGAGGATACGTATTAGCCTACAGCTGAGGGGAGATAGGTATTAACTATGGCTATGCTCATAGCTGCTTCAAATTAATCATCAAGATCACCATTAGGATCTCATAGTGCCAAGCTGTTTGAGGAGAACATGGAGCTGAGGTATTTGTTTCTGTAGTAAACAAGTATGTCCTTTGTAAATAAAATCCTCTCCTATGAGATACTGAATACCTGCTGTAGGGTCTGTACTAGTATCTTCAGAAAAAAACCCCACAGCAACTTCAACAGAAGTAATGTGCAGTAAATACTGAAATTTGCCTGTAGAGAATGTTACAGTTTCATGTTTTTGATAATACTGTTAATTGTTAGCAGATTAGAACATCTTCCACATGCATATAGGATGTTAACTGTTTTTAGTTGCAAATTTGCTATGCTCTCGTGGCTTATCTGAGAACAAGACCATTGCACTCAAACTTCTGGCTGTATTTCAAGCCTCTTCCTGTATCTCAGCTACCAGCTCATGGTGTTTAGAGGATGATTCAATCTAATAGCTCATATTGTAGTAAAAATGTTAGTATTTATTTCCATCTCAATAATTTTTAATACAATTAATATTTAATTAAACTGGGAGGTTCCTGCTGATTTCCAGGATATGTTTGCTACAATATATCTGTAAATGCTCACCTTTTCTAAGTCAAAAGGACTTCTTTTTAATGAAGGCTTTAAGGTGAATTGACTCAGACTCAGGAATTTGCTAGATGTTCATTCTGCAGTTTTTTTCTGCACATGAGCTTGTGCTTTTAAACCTTTTACCTTTTAAAACTTTTTTTTTCCTTTTTACCTGTTTTACCTTTTAAAACTTTTTTTTTCTTAAAAAAACCTCAAGTTATTTCAACATTTGTTTTAATTTAAGATAATGAGAAGACTGACTTAATATAGGAAAGAAAGGCTTGACATTCTGTCACTGAAAAAAGAGAGAAACAGGCTCTCTGATGAATATCATTGGAAGGATATTGAAAAATATGCTCTGGTTCATTAAAAGAAATTGAGGTGGGCTACTCGTCCTGTTTAGGTGATGTTTATTTAGTTTTATTTTGTGAGGATGGCTTTTGACTAATAGTGTTTTACTGCTTTTAGTGACTGTGTGGATTGACTTTTGCTGGCTTTCCAGATGTACAGCAAGTTGCCCTATCACTTCCCTTGCTCAGCAAGATGGGAGAGAAAAATATGATTAAAAACTCCATGGATTGAGATCAAGACGGGGTGGTCATGTACCAGTTACAGTCAAGAACAGACGAGACTTGGCGTAGGGAAGTTAATTTAATTTACTGTCAATTAAGCAGAGCAGGTTGATGAGAAGTAAGAACTACTATAAAAACACCTTCCCTTCACTTCTGCCTTCTTTCTAGACTCAACTTTACTCCCAATTCTTTCTTCTTCCCCTGAGCGGCTCAGGGGGTTAGGGAATGAGGGTTGCAATCAGTTCATAATGCTTCATCTGTGTTGCTCCCTTCTCCTCACACTCTTTCCTTGCTTCAGGATGGGGTCTTTCCCATGGGCTCAAATTCTTCAAGAACTATTCCACCATGTGTCCTTTTCACGGGAAAATCCTTCAGGAGCAGCCTGCTCCAGTGTGAATCCCCTGTGGGGTCCTGCTGTAAAATGTATTTCTCTCTAGCCTCCTCTTCATGGGCTTGTGGCTCAGGCCAGGAGCCTTCTCCAGCCTGGGTTTTCCAAGGGTTCACAGCTTCCTTCAGGGCTTATCCACCTGCTCTGAGGTGAGGTCCTCCATGGGCTGCAGGGGTAGATACCTACTTCCCTGTGGACCTCCATGGACTGCAGCAGGACAATGCTTCACCACAGGCTACAGGGGAATGCCTACACTGGCACTGGAGCACTTCCTAACCCTTCTTCACTGACCTTGCTGTATACAGGATGGCTTTCCTCACATTTTCTTACTCCTCGCTCCTGCCAGCTGTGGTTGTACCAGACTTTTTGCCCCTTTCTAAATACCTTATCACAGAGGAGTTGCTACCGTCCATGGTTGGCTCAGCCTTGGCCAGTTGTGAGTCTGTCTTGTAACTGGCTCTGTCCTGACACAGGGCATTTTCTGGTGTTTTCTCACGAAGACATTCCTGCAATCCATTTTGCCCTGCCCCCAGCTACCAAGATTTGCCGCATAAACCTAGTTGATATAGATATCCATCGCTGACAAATGTTTGTGCCTCTCAGGAGGCTGGGGGTGGGTGTGGCAATAGGTATGACTGTGTACCATGCCTCTGTCACTCAGCATCTCATGCATTTTGGTTGATTGATTTCCAAAACCTCTGGATGCAGCTGCTAATTTATCCATATAGACATTACTTATAATGCTTGTAATCAATCTCATTTCACTTTTTTTAATCCATTCATTGATGAAATCAGCATATATTGAAATGCATTAAAATTTTTCTGGCCATTAATTAATGTTTTTTTTGCTAATTTATCAAAAAATGTTTTTCTCTATGAGAGAGAAGACATTGTTTTCCAGCACAGAAACAGCAGTTTACTGTGCAACTGGGAGTCCAATATCTTGCAATCAATTAAGTCCAGCTCTCATCTTGAGCAAGCATATTCTAATTTGGCATTTGAAGCAGAGCTTGCAAATACTGCTGTTGAAATGCATTTTTGCAAATATATGAATAGCCTTCTCATGGCTGACTCTCAGTTTTGTCATAGTGTGTGTGCTTATTGTGTGCTTTGTTCTGAGATTAGCCACTCCAACAAAAAATTAAAGAGGGATTGCCAGGTAATTGCATTCACAGGTGTTGTGCAGTCTAGTCTCCTGTTTTCAAGTCCACATAGCCCAGATGTAGATTATATGACCTTTCACATTCTTTGATACACGTCAGCAATATCCTTTTCTTTACTCCAGCAGAGGGTGTTTCTAAAATACCTTACAGACCCTCAGTTTTCAACACATTTCACTACTACTGGTCTTGGACTTTGAAAAAGATTAATAGCCATTTCTTCTCACATGTCTGACGTGTGAAACGCAGGCCAGGAGTCAAAGGGCACTTTAAGATGTAGGTGTGCCTTTGAAATGACACTGGAACCACTGTCCTTCGGTCATAGTGCGTTCTTTGTTACTTATACTGCTATGACTAGATGTTCTAGTGTTCTGGTTCACACAGGTCTTTCCAGAGATACAAGATGATGTAGTGCTTGATAGCGATCTCTTGAGATTATAGTGATTTATGCCATATTCCAGGTTTGTTCATATTAGCTGTATCTCTGTTGGAAGTGGTCTGATATTTCCTTGTGGAGGGAGGCAATAGTTGCAGCTGTGCATCTACCCTTTTATTTTTTTTTCCTTCTATTTAAATAGCACTTAGTTGGTTTATCAGTGACAAACAGGGATGATGACAATTCATGGAATGAAAACAATATTTGGAAAGGAACAGCAGACCCACTGAACTAATGATGGTGCCTGGACAGATCCCAGACGAAAGAAGTGTGAAGGCTGCTGTAATGACCATAAAAGCTTTGCAGATCATTGTTCATAGATGTAATTAGATTACTGTTGTCTATGGCTTGTGTGGAGGATTTGCCTTCATGTAACTGAACATTTTTTTTGATTTGTTTGTTCCTCAGTCAGCACCTTTACCAGCACCCAAAAGAGTACTTTGTTATCACATATATATATTTGTTTAAAGACCTGAGGGATGTCAGGGTTCAAACAACCTTAGGCAGCCTGCAGAAAAAGAAGAAAACACTTTCATGGTGTGCAGAGATGTTAGCTGCTTCTAGAGGAACCAGTGCAGTGACATTTCAGATGCTGAAGTTCTCAGTGATACTGCTTTTCTGGTTTCCAGGACAGTACCTTCTGTAGGGTGTTACCAAAGCTGATGGAGTATAAGCCTTTTCCAGCATTTATGATATAAAATGTGCTTTTCAGGGGTTTATCACTCTGCTGTGGAAATTCTCTCTAGCTTGAAAATTGGAATTTTAATTTCTCCTTTTAGATTACTGTAACTAAAAATAGAAAGTTATTTTAATTTTGCTTCCAGAACTTTATCAAAATTGTTTCAGTATGTTATTATGGTAGCAGGAAAAAACAAAACTTATTTTTTACTGATAGAGTGTCTTTTGTCTCAAAATTCACCAAATGAGGTAAAAGTCAGCTGGGTGGATTTAAAAAAAAAATCACTAACTCTTAAAACCAAATGGAACTAGTTTGTTGCTGAAGGAGAGTGGATGGAGCATATAGCAAGAAAACAGAGACAATCCTACTCTTTCTGTAGCAAACTGCTATAGGATCCTCCACGCTCAGGTAATTCAGAGGCTTTTGGGATGTGAGAATAATGTTCTATGTGGGCTCTCAGTTCTGTGCTGCCAGCAAGAAGGTAATGGGATTCTGGCCAAATGTGACTTTTCTTGGTGCAAGGTCTGAATCTGAGTTTTTCCCTTCTACTGCACATTCCCTCTTGCCCCTTCTTTCTGCTTCTTATAGTGGCCGCTGCTATGGAAAGCAAACAGAGTAGCCCACAGGTGGCTAGTTCTGCCCTTGCAGGGCTTCCTGCTAGGACGTTTAGCTGTGATGACCCCGGTCCTAGTGTACTGTCACAATTTGCTACTGACTGGCTAAAAATATTTGCCACCAAGTCATTCTAGCGGTTATGGTTGTGTGAGCATGGGGGAGAGCAGCTGGTAGGTTTCTGTGTCCATTTGAGGAAAGGTCTCCAGCCAGCTGCAACAGGGGAACAGCTGTGTTCCTGGTGGGCTCTTGACATTAATGGACTCAGGCTCCAAGATGTGAAGGAGCAGAATTGTGAAGCTCAAAGAAGGGTGTGGATGTTCCCTCATTAAAGGAAGGAATCTCTTTAAAATGAAACTATATTGCACACTCTATTAGGATTTTAGTGGGGAGCATAAGTTGTGTTGTTTTTAGGGTAACCAACTTGCCTGACTAGGTCTCTGGATATGTCAGTGTTGTCCTACTGTAGATGTAACAGGGTACAGCTAAAAGAAAGGGAAACAGCTTGCAGAAGTTTTAGGCTATTGACTCTCATTCCAGAGGGTTTTCAGGGCTTGTAATAAAGGAAAGCAGTCTTCCAGTTGGTAGCTTGAATGAGTACTTCTGAAAGAAACAGAATTGTGTGATTCTGGTTTTTGCCATTACTGGTCAGAGTAAAACAGTGGTTAAATTTCTGAGATCAGTTAATTAAAATAGCTGTACTGTGACCTCACACAGCAGGTAATACTGTAGCAGACACAAATGTTACTATGTGACTTTTCATGTGGCACACATCCGTAGATCTTCTGTAATCACAGAGACCTCAGTATCTGTTCTTGAGTCCATCACAGACTGGAGATTGAAGGGGATGAAGGGAAATACAAAATCAGAGATCCGATTAAGCTCACTTTAAGTAGATCTTACATGTTTTTCACGTGAAGAGAGCTAATGGACACACCCGTTGTGAGGCTGAAGTAGCCTGATAAATTCATTCTTTCTTGCACACCTACTTCTGCAGTTCAACTCAGGTGTAATACTAGATGAAGCAAGAGATGAAACTGCAGTACTTTGAGATTTTTTCTGTTCCTTATTGGGATGAAACCAAGGCCTTCAGACATTTGCAAAAGTGGGTAGCTAAGGTTTATGGCTAGGTTGTGTGCTTGGAAGATTTAGGTTCAAAGCCATGTATCATCTTAGGAATGTGCTGGACCTGTTTCTTCCTATGGCTGAAGAAGCACCATGAATTTCGAGGGAGGTTGACTCTGCAGTGTGGTCACTGATGTGTCAAACTGAAAGGGGCAGAATGAGATATGATCTGATTGAGGACTTGAAGTCCAGCCTCAGGTTAGAGCTGTGGAGTGTCCCAATTGTGTAAGCCTGTCTCTAAAACAAGAACTGTTGATCATTATTTTCTGAACAAATAAATAGTGCAATTTTCCTTTTTTTTTTTTTTTAGCACACTCTCTATTTCAAGAATGAGTTAAAGAAGCAGGGTGATGAAAACAGCCCTCAAAGAAGCTTTTTGGCCCACATTAATAGTGCTGTTCTTAAAGTGTTAATTGTAATGAGTTTTTACTGACCTATTATTGCACATTTGCACAGAGTAATGTTCCTGTTTTCCCCTTTTAAAGACCTGTTTCTCATCTCTCTACTAACTTACAGGATTAACTAAATGCATATGGGTTGCAAAAGACAGAACGGTTGAATGGGCTGCCTGACTCCTATACTCCATTTTAACCCAGAGCTTTTCTGGCTCCCCTGTTCTAAATTGTGCAGACAGCTTAAAGGAAAGACTTGTGATGACAATTCAGAGTCTCTGCCAGGGTTTTATGTTCTTGGAGGTAAAAGGGAATGTAGAGGAAATGTTTATATGCAGTGTAACAAAAAAATGCTAAAATCTTGAGCATCTTCTGGGTACAGATCAAGATACTTCATGTCTGAGCTATGTAAGAACAGGAGAGGTTGTTTTAAGTGCCTATTGCTCTCGATAGATTTTTTCACTCAAAGTGTAAAGAAGAACAGTTGACAGCATCATAGCTCTGTGTGAAGGAGTAGCTGCAGTCAGAAAAATGGTACTTGAAGCTCTTTATCGTTTTTGTCAGCTTCTTATTCAGCTATACCTATTTGCAAGTCATCAGTCTTCTTTAAAATTTGTTTCCATTTCATGTTTTTCCTTATCCTACACAGCCAGCTCTGCAAAACCATCAAACCATCTTGTCCACTCTGTGCCTCCGTATGTGATGCAATCTTTTTGTTTGTTTGATTTGGTTTGGTTTTTGGGTTTTTTTTGCATTGAACTAACCTACTTTGCAAGCTTTACATTCTTCCCAGGAAGTTTTATGCTGCACAGGTATTTTGGTAGCTGTTTTCAAACCGTGTATCATGAAGGAGCGTGCTGCAGTTCAGCCCAGATGGTGTGGAGGGAACTGTAATGCAGTACTGGACATGGTGCACGTGTAGGAGAATCCCTGCATCTCATACATAATCAGACCTAACTCATATTGCCAGCCTATTCCTACTCGATTTAATTTTTCTTGACCTATACTATTGTCAATAATGAGGCAAAGGAAGCAAAGTCAGCTTTGTCTTCCATTCCTGCATTAGTTCTGCAGAGAGAGCATGCTTGTTTTCATTCATTGAGTTAGCAAGTCTAGTTGAAAACCAAAAGGTTTTCCTGGTTTTACTCAGCTTTCTTGAAGCGTGATCAGATTTTTCAAGTTGCATTTTAGAGAGAGGAATTCTGAAGAGCACTGGGGAAAAGATACCTAGAAAAGATGTTAAAAACTGACTGGAATATATAATATGTTGATTCATACTTGTTTTGAACACTTCAAACTTAGTCTGTAATGTGCTATGAAAATAATTCTGATATCACATTAAAACATTGCAACTTTACTGCAAATGAAGGAAAGAGCTCCATACTGGAGTAAGCTCTCAGGTTTTCACATGAACTTGTGGATAAAGCAGGAAAAGTTTGAGAAATTGATCCAGATTTTATATTAAGACCAGTAATTATGTTGGAGTGGGGAACTCTTCATGAAATTCAGATGAGATGGTAAATCTTTCTCCTATTTAGAGTTTTGCTCCCTTCTTCATGAAGTGAAACAATGACATGCTGCAACATCTTACTGAGTTTTGTTTTAAAATGCTTTTTAAAGATCCCAGTAGGAACATGCTGTGGGCGTAATGGAGGTACCCCATGATTTTGTTTTTGGTGTTCACTGCTGTGTTCTTAAATATTGGCAACTTGCTTTCATCTCTGTGTATTTGAATTTGTAGCACAGGAGTAAAAGGTACTTCTGCAAAATATATCAAGATCATACACTAAAAAATCCTCTGAAATACTACTGCAAAGGGACATGCTCAAAAAAGGTAGTGGTGATTGATATTAGTGAAAGAAAATGAACTTTTTTAAACAGGGTACCACCTGTCTTTATCTTGTAAGCTATTTATGGTCACAGTAAACTATATTATAGCTTGGTTGTAGTGCTGTGCCTTATGTTGGTGGTGTTTTTTCAGGTTCCAGTTGCGAGCAGTGCAGAGAAGGAGCCACATACTCAAGCGCAGTAATATCTCCCAACTTGGAAACCACTAAAATCATGCGAGTTCCTCATGCTTTGTCAGTGTCCGACTGCATCGCAGCATGTTGTGACCTCTCTGGTTGTGACTTGTCCTGGATGTTTGAACGGCGCTGTTATATAGTGAGCTGCCAACACAAGGACAACTGTGAACCTAAAAAAATTGAAACTGTAAAGTCCTACCTTACCTTTGTGCTGAGGCCTTCTCAGAGGCCAGCCTCCCTGCTAGGATTTGGGCAAGTGATCCCGAGCATGGTCCACTCTGTGGGACTCCAGAACGAGCCGTCTGAGGAAGTGAGTAGCCTGAAGAAGCTGTCTCTGCTTGGCAAAGATCCCAGCCTTGAGGAGATACCTGAATACATTGATGATTATAAAGAGTTGGAGCAGGATCCCTTTCAGGTGGGCATCAAACATGAGCAGAAGGACAGTATGGATTATGCTGACTGGGGCCTGATGGTGGCAGGTGAAAATGGCTTCAACACTTCAATGAGTGATGATGCAGATAACCAGGAAGATTTTGCTGAAAAGAAGGAGGAGGCTGGGAAGGTGGAAAGCCTTCTGAATAAAAACAGCTCTGAACTGACTTCCATCAATGAACACTCCACAGAGAGGTTGTCGTCCCTCCTGGAGATTACACCATTCCCTGGGAAGACATTTGAAAGGGAAGCAGCTGTTCCACTTCTTGCACAACCTGAGGATGCTTTGCAAAAAGAGGTATGTTTGCCCCTCAGGAAGCAGGCAGAGCATGGTGAGGCTACTTGGCACTTATTTTTGTTTTCAAATCTTTGAAAGTCTAAGGTTATTGCTTTGTAGTATTACAACTCTAAAATAATTTACAGTCCTGTTACCATGTAGAAGAGGATGAAGGGGATATGATTGTCTTGATAGGCAGGTGAATCACTAAAGGACTTTTTTTTTTTTTTTTTTAATCAGATGATAAGGGGTAGAGTTGCTTTTGGGGCACTGGGGGGTTGCCTTGAAAGTGTACAAATGAGTGAACTTGGACCTGGTGTAATTGTGTTACAGTGGCCTTCACTTCTGCCCCCTGGTGACTCACTGGAAGAAGTTAGCAGGACAGTAGTAGTAGACCCTCTGGTATCCAAAGGCCAAGACCAGTAAACATGGGTTCCACCATCAATAAAATTAGGCCTGCTTTATGGGTTTCATGCTCCTAATGCATAGTGCCCTTACAGATGTAAGTGCTGAGTTAATTTTTATAATGCTTTTAAAATGTATGAGAGGGGCATGGGATGTAAAGAGGGATGTTAGTGTTTTTGGACCATGACGTACAGCAAGATAAAGTGGATAAGGTATTTCTGTTCTCAGAATCATTTGCTTGAGTCTGATAATAAGAAAATAAGTTAAAATCAAGTATATAGATCAGTATAAGAAAGATACACCTTTTCTCTGTTTATGTGAGGTACACCTGCTCTCTGTTTATGCCAACCAGTTTGATCAGTTGAGACTAAAGGGGCCTTGGTTTCGTAAGAACAGGGTGGGTTCAGCTGGAAAGTTGAAGCAGACTGTAAATTCAGCATTCCCTGGGTTTGACTCCCCTTGCTAGAGGGAAGAGGAAATTAATCAATGTTGGCTGACTTGCTCTAAATTCCACAAGATTTTGTAACCAGCAAGTATCTCTTGCTGTAAAAGTTGTAATTTATTGGTGTTACTGTAGGGAAGAAAAATGCAAGCAGATAAGAAAGTTGCATGAAATCTGTGACAACTGCAGTTCTGGAAGGGGATGACTGACATGTCGAGAACTGCAAGTCTTAAGAAACAGATAAAGACTTCAGGTAACTGGAAGGAGCCTCATATTGACAGCCCTGATCCTCATGGGGGATTTAAGCCACCCCAATACTTGCCAGGAGGGCAAGAGAGCAGGGCACCAGCAATGCAGGAAGTTTCTGTAGGTTGTTGATAACTTCAGAAAGGTTTGAGTAACTTTGAAGAGTTGAGAAGAAGAGAGACTCTGCTGGACATCACCCTTGCAGGCAAGGAGGGATTAGTTAGGGACGCAGGCATGAGGTAGAAGCTCCTAAGAGGGGCAGGAATAGGTCATAAAGCAGGGTCACAACCATGGGCTACATTAGAGCAGTCTTTGGCCTGTAGCGGGATCTGTTTGGGAGAATTGCAAGAGAGATTGCGCTGGCGTTACGTGGGGACCACAACAGCAGGTTGTGTTTCGAGCACCACCTCTTCTAGGGTCAAGGTAGCCTGTGACTTTTATGACTGACTAAGTTGGTTTGGAGTGTATTGGCACAAGTGAGAAGAGCTTAGAACTCACCTTCATGTGTATGGAAGAACATTTGACAACAGAACAATTACTGTGGCAAGCTGAAAAATGGGTGCTGCTTCTGCAAGCAGAGGCATGCACACCTCAAAATGAGTGTAATTAACATGGGAGTTTAGGTGAGAGGAGTGGATATTAGTTGTTTTTTCTTAGGATGCAAAAATTATGTATATATGTGCATATGAAGAGTATGATACCAAAGTATACTGTCCCTGCTGATAAAATTTAGAGTTACATTCTGTTGTGCACTAGTGCTGCAGTTAGTTCTAACACAGGGCAATAGCTGAGCTGTTCTTACAAAGTTAAAATTAAGGACACCCAACCACTGCAATACTGAACTCATCTCCCATTTTTCCTTCCATCTGCTAGGGGAAACTAGCAAGCATTTTTTAGTTACTGGTTGTGTAGTGTGGTGGAAATCAAGCCACAGCAAGAACCTGCAGTGTCTCCATGCACCACCACGTTTGTGCACTTTAGTTGTGCAGTAAGACTTGAAACTTGTCTCCATTGCATTTTGCGGTCAAATGGAAGACCCATCAGCATGGTGCTCAGCTTTAGACAATTGTCGGGACCTCTGCTGACTGACTGCTTATGCCTTGTGCCTTAGAGAAGTCATAAAACTTTGAATTCACCTAAACTATTTGGCAGAGCTGAGCAAATTTGTTTCCTGTCTCTAAAGGTTCATGTGAATACCGACTTATGAAAGTTGAGATTTCACATCTGCAGCAGTGATAAATATAAATGGCTAAGCCTGCTTTGTAAATCTCAACTTTGCTTCTGCCACCCCAGCAAGAATATAAAGATTTTGGTTTCTCTTTTTACACTGACTGTGTAGATGGGAGTTTACTGTAAAATGGAGAGAAACCTATTTTTCACTGGGACACAAGGAGTCATTCTTGTGTGATCTTTTTATTATATATTATAACTATATTATGCTAACATTATGCTGGCACAGCCACTGAAATTCCAACAGCAAGGCTGAGGAATGAGCTTGCTGCTTTCAGTGCAGATGGGATGAAACTCCAAACTTGGGTCAATCATTAGCCACAGCTGGTAATGATGTGAAGAACTGATAAGACAAGTGTACTTAGAAGGTGGTTGGGACGTGCTCTATAAGCAGAGCTGTGGAAAGTGGGTTGATAGGATAGCGTTGAAAGCTGCTCATGACATGTATTGAAAAATGGCTTTAAAGACTCTCTATTAATGTAAAGAAAGAATCTGGGGAAGCAGAAGGTTTTGAGAAACTGCCAAAATCCATGCAGCTTTTGTTTACTAGATGGGAATCCTTTGAATTTGGACATGTGTAGAGAAAAGGAGATGATGAGTGATTTTAGCAAATACTTTTCCCTGGCCTTCCCCAGAATCAACTTCAGTCCAGATTCATCTCTCCCTGTCCTAGTCTCTACTCCTTTTCACTGCAGATTATGTACAGTCACTTTGGCTAGGGAACAGGTGGCGCAAGAAGTTGGGGTCAGGGCATGGCAGTTTCCTTTTTGCCACTTGTCACTTTCTCTCTTCGGTCACTGTTCCTTCCTTTTTATTTCATCTGCACTGGTGTGGGCTTCTCTGCAGGCCTCAGTTCCCTGGGAGGTGGCATGGAGTGCCTGTTTCCAAGAGAGTGTCTCCAGCCCTGTGCACAATAATGTTCACTCCCAGATGTTTCCTCTCGTATCTTCTGTTCTGCATACCCCACCTCCTATGTCCCCTGCCCACAGTGGCTCTTGCCCTTTTCTAACTACATTTGAGAGGTTGCAGTGAGGGTGCACGGTGGGTTGATTCCATCCACTGCCAAGCTGGGACCACAGGGGTGGCCCCTGCAGCAAGTCCCCTGACACCCAAGCCCTGCCAGTTATGCCTAACACAAATTTTCAGCTTGGCTGCAAGTTTTTCTGGTTTGGGAACTTTACTTGTGACCCTAGTGAAATTGAAGTTGCCTGTGATATATTCTGGTGACAGAATTTCCTTCTTAAGTGTCTCTTTCTCCAGCAAGCATTTTCATCAAATCTCATATGGATTGTTTAGCACATATTTTTGTTTCCTTCTGAAAAAAAGTTGTTTTTTTCATAACAAAAAACCAGATTTTGTTATGAAGGAAATCTTAAATTTTTACACCCAATTAAAAATGCCAAGAGGTCTCCAAATAGTTTTCTCATTGGTATATAATCAAACAACATCTCAAACTGTGGTCTTTTTGTTATGGAAACATGAAGGTCTTAAAATCATGCTTGCTACTAACTTTAGTGAATTACCCTGTTTATTGCATGTTATACGTTTTCCTATCATACTCTTAATTCTGCCACGGCAATTCTGTATCTCTGTTCCTGTGTCTGTGCTGACGCACTCCCTTCTGCAGCTTCCAGACAGAGCTGTTTTGACAAGCCAGACAGAGCAAGGTGGCAAAAATGCGATTCCCTGATTCCTTCCCTTCACAGCAGTCAGCAGGATGTGGTGTCCTCAGGTGCTGTGTTCTTTGAGCAAGGACCTGCAGAGAGATTTTAAACTGAGAAACCAGCCAAAGAGACCTCCAGAGTCCGTGCCCTTGTAGCATCCTTGCCATAAATGCAGTCACATAGAGAGTTTCTGTATGTGACTTGGGAGACAGAATATGGGGTTCGTAATTTAACTGAGTCACCTGACTGTTGGGTTTACATCAGAGTTCAGAGCGCTCTTGTGGACTGTCACTCTCTGGAAGCTCAATAACATGAATACATTTAGAAATCTGTACAGAGTATACGTAGTCCAGCTGCCCAGAACAGAAATCTGCATTGCTGCCCATCCTTGAAGTGAGATATCTGCAAACTATTAATTGTCTTTTTAAAATTTCCAGTTAACTGCTGATCTGCTAAGCCAAGTAAGGTTTTTCAGGTCTTAGATTCTAGCTGCTGCCATGTTGATGCTGCAATGTTTCAAACATTTGCTCAATAGCTAAGGCTTGACTCGATTCTTGTGCTTATTGTACTTGCAGGGATAATGGTACAGTCCAAAAGCATAAAGCTCTGCCTAAGAAACCTTAAGATGGCTGACAGACTCTATGTGATGGTGAGCCTTTTAATGTCTGATTGGCTTGCCTTCAGAATTCATATTTTAAGACTTAGAATGCAATTGAATATCAGAGATACCCATCTCTTGTTTCAGCTTTGTTTCAGTTTTGAGGCCTGTGGAAGCTGAATGGTTCTGTTTGGTTAAAAATACATTGACTTGATCCATAGAGGATGTATAAAACCCCTGAAAGATGTTTTTATATTTAGATGTACTTTTCTTTCTATTTTCTGTACTTCATGTTATACTGTGTGATGGTTTGCTCTTTTTGCAGCTTAGTTGGTAGAGGTCATACCTGCTTGAAATGATTAGACAGATGACTGAATGCAGAGAAGGGAGAAGCAGACCAGCAAAAGAGTAGTTTCACTGCTGACATAGCTGCAATCCATAAAGTTTTCCAGATAAATGAGAAAGAGCAAGTGGTACTGTAGTTATGTATTAGTCTTATGAGCAGAGGGACAGGAAGGAAACACCCCTGGAGAAGCAGTCCCTTAGCACAGCAACACTAGCAGCTCTTGACTCACCAGAGTCCTGGTCAATTGTCTTTCAGAACACTTGAAGAATATGCTTCCTTGAGGGAGAAAGTGGGGCTGCCTGCAGGATCAGGATGGAGTAAGGAGACCTGGTTGGGTTTATCGTTCCCATTCACAGAGGGCAAAAAAATAGTACCCAATCTATAGAGTTAGCCAGTAACTGGAAGTGGGAAAGGATCCCCTTTGGCATGATACTGTTGCCTGCCCTGTAACTTTGAGCTTCCCCAGGGAACTGCATGAATGTTTTTCTTTTTTTGCCATTTTGGATTATAGGGGTGTTGTCATCTTCTGTTGGAATTCTCAAGAGATTTACCCTCAAATCAAACCCTGAGAACTGAAGGATGTGGGCCTTCACCATTGGTGTGTTTGTATCAAGCAACAGTGGCTGTACAAAAGGGTAAAGCAAACAACCCACAAAGCCCATACCAACAGAACTACCTGCCCTACTCGCTTCCAGAGATAATTCTTTTCTTTCCTTTTCCTTTCCCTTCCCAAGCTAGAATGTAGGTTAATCTTGCCCTCCACGTCTGTTCCAGCAAGTCTCTCAGTAATAGTCTCTGCCTGAAAGCTTAATTTCTGATATTGTCCCTGCCCCAGTTGTCTGCTGCCTGCTAACATTTTTAGTTTAAGCTGTCTTTTTGGCTGTGACACTGCTTCAGACATGACAGTGCCACAGGGCACTTTTCTAACTGCAGTGTCTTGCCTAGGCTTGCTGACTGAAGTGATGTTTGGTGCCACTGCAGAAGAGTGTCCCTGGAAAGGTACATTTGAGGTGACTTTGTGTCCATCTGTTCTATGAAGCCATGATGGCTGCTTTTCAGCTGATAGATTGGCAAAGGATCAGGAGGGGAGAAAAGCCAGAGCAAGCTCAGGAAAGTCGATTTCCTTCAAATTTGGGAGGCAAAAAAACACAGTGGTTTTCCCAAGTGTGGTAAAAAAAGATCTTTGGTAAAGATGTGGGGTGGAGTGAGTATATAAAGGAGACCTGTCTGGAGGAAAGACCTTTTGTCAAGATACAAGGCAGGATGGGCTTGAGGCTCTCCCCACACATGATGTTGTCAAGGGTGAGATTCCCAAAGGCACTGCTTTAGGGGAGCTGCAGTCCCTGATCCTCCTATCAGTGTCACATCTGCTTGAGAGATCTTCTTACTGTCTGCATATGGAGCAGAGCTGGAGGTGTGACCGCAAAGGTGCTTGCATTGTCTGAGTTATGGACTCACCCAAAGGTGCAGCTCTTGGTGTGGTCCTTGGCATCCTCACAGGGTGGGCAGCTGCAATCCCTGTCTCTGCGCAGGGATCTTTTCTCTCTGTCCATTGTTGAAGGCAGAGATGGAGTTGCAGATGACTTCCGTGCTCTCGGTTTCCTTGCAGGCTGGCAAGGAACAGTCCCTGGCATTGCTTTCACATTCCCAGCTGCATAGGGAGCTTTTCCTCCTGTCCAGAATGCAGGGCTGCTCATATTTCCAAGGGAGGAAAACTGCAGAGGGAAAGTAGAGCACCTGAAGTGCAAAGAGAAGTAGAGAGCTGGGACTGTTCAGCCTTGAGCAGAGAGGGTTCAGGGGATCTTACAAATGTGTATAAATAACTCTGACAGGTGTGAAGGAGGTGGAGCCAGGCTCTTTTCAGCACTGTTCAGTGGCAGGACAGGATACAATGGACACAAAATGAAATACAAGGAATTTTATTTAAGCACTAAACCCCATATTTTTTCCTGTGAGGATGGCTGAACACTGGAACAGGTTTTCCAGAGAGATGGATTGGCTGTCTTTGGAGATACTCATAACCTGACTGAACTTGGTCCGAGCAGTCTGCTGTAGCTGACCCTGCTTTGAGGGCGGGGTCTGACCTAGGCTATCTCCAGAGGTCCCTTTCCACCTCAGCCATTTGTGATAGAAGTGTACACTTTGCCAACCTTCATAATCCTATTCTTCAGTTAATAGATGATGTACAAATAATAGTATTTTGCTGTACCTTCACATGCCAAACACGGTAGCCATAGTTGGAAAGATGCTTTTCCCTAATCATTAGATCAGAAATAAGAATATTAAGGAAAAACTGCTGGCCTGTTGAGGGTAATGGGTTGTTGAAAGGCAAGAATAACCCAGTGCTGGGTTATTCATGCCAAACTTGCCACGTCCTCTGCTGCAGTTCTGATTTATTAACAAGGTGAGGCAGTGCTGCTTGATGCCTGAAGGGTGACATGTAGAGTGTTTTGTTACTGGTGAGGACATAAATAGGCATGAGCAGCTTGTGTACTGAGCAGATGTAGTAAGAAGCAAGGACTCAGTTATGTTTGTGTATGGCACAAAGTAATACCACACAGACTTTCTGATACTGGCTTTTAAAGGTTTATGACTATATTTAGACCTGTCCTACTGATTTTTTTAATATTTTGAGAACTGGTAGCCTTAGTTGTATTCCAAGTTATCTCATGACTATAGTATACACTGTTCTGCATCTGAAACTTGGAAAATTATTAGCACTTCTTACAAAGACTGATTGGAAATAAAACAGTTCTTGTTCGATAGGTAGTCTATACATAAATAAAATCGCCTAGTAATGTAAATCACTAAGGTCATCCTACATGCTATTGAAAAACAGCATACCTCTAAATACAGAAATGTGAAAAATGTCTCACACCGACTCTTTCCCTATAATTCCTTTTTTTCAGGCTGCTACACCTTCCTCTGCTTCAGATAAATTGGATTTCTCTCCAGGTGTGCCAGAGAAAACCCAGACTCCCACAGTGGCTCCAGACAATGCCACTGAAGGTGGGATCATGCTGTTTCCCAGTAATACTGCACCATCTGAGCCCGTGCAGCAGTTCACTCCACCTGCTACTGCTGCTAAAGCAGGTAATGTTTCAACATAGCAGGAGATCTGAGGGGTACCTGCAGGTTGGACAGAGGGGGATGGCTTGACTACTCTCAGATTTCCAACCTGTTGTTAGTAAGAGCTCACTCTTTCTCCAAAAGTTACATAGTCCCACTGTAAACCTACAGTAACACTGCAAACCCCTGATCCTTTAGCCAGTTACTTCTGAGGCAAAACTCTGAGCAAGTCCACCAGTAATGGGAAATTACAACTCAATCAAATACAACCACATAAAAAGCAGAGGTTAAGAGACTGTTTTAAATGATCCAGGGTTGTTTTTTTTTTCCAATTCATGAGCAATACCTGAGGCTTATTGGAGTTTCAGAATAGTCGCTTCTAGCCATACTGTTGTTTTTGGTGTGACTCTTCAGAACATTGTTCCCTCTCAGAAACCTGTAGTTGCTAGATACCCTGCAGCAAGATAGATGGGATCTGAGGAATCTCAGCCCTTGCCAGTAGAAGCCTAGCCCTTAGCAGGGGAGAACATGGCCTCCAAATACTGGGAAAATAAAGTTTTGCTCTAATTGCAAAACTGTGGGAAAGCTTACCACACTTCCAGCAGCAGAGCAAAAGGTTTTGTTTTGAAAAGGACCTAGGACTTCTAGCCACCATGTCCTCTCTATTTGTGTTAAATTCTGTATGTATGCTCATGTATCTCCTTTCTCCTGCTGCTGAGTTTCCTGCCTCCCTGTGCACACTGACAAAGAGTTAGAAGGGCCACAAGAAGCAGAGAAGCACAGATGTGTGTTTTTCTGCACTCCTGATGTACTGAGGGATGTGGAAGGCTAAGCCCTTTGCTTCCTGGTAGAGAAAGTCTGGTTTGGAATATTCTTGACACCCTCTACCAAACTGCAACCTGCCATCCAGGAGAGAATAAAAGGTAACAGGAGGAGATGAGCTACAAGAGATTCTTCTCCAAGACAGTGGATCATCATTACCATTGACTGTTGACCAGGCAGCTCCTCCTTCCTCCTCCTTCATAGGAGGAGGTTGAAGAGGGCTCAAAAAGCAGTTTGGAAGAAGAAGCTGAAGGGAAGGTTCTGATGAATTTCACTATAAGTGCTGCTATATACAAGGATTGCCTAAAGTTTGCGTGTTCTCAGCCATACTGTCATGGAAGTCTCAGCAATAGTCCCTCCTTCTCTCCTTTGGCCATCATCCTCTTCTAGCCATTTTATTATCATCTCATGGGGAGGTCCAAGTGCAAACCTTTGCTCCACAAGTGTCTAGGGCAATCCCATGATCAACTATAAAGCCTGAGTGAATTTAACTAGCAAGTGACAGAAAGTGTGCTGTTGGTGTCTTCACCCATTTTTAGACCCATGAGCTGCCACTGCTGAGTAGCCTCTCTGTTATCCCTTCTGAGTTCATAAGTTGGACATATAGACACTAGTGAATGTTGCCTTTGGAGAACTTTTGTTCTGTGGTTTCTCAGTATTAAAAGGAAGTAATTTAAAACCTTTGAAATACAGGACTAAGTGAACTTTCCTTAAGTTGTGCATTGGTGGGTTTCTGCTGGGGGCTGTATTTGTGTACTTTGGCATTTTTTGAAAGAGGAAACAGTTTTCACAGACAAGAACTGCATAACAAGTGGATTGATTGTGCAGTTCAGGTAAGAAATAACCATTTGCCCTGCTGTGCAAGTGGATTTTTTTAAAAGGATCACTGAGATGGACATTGGAACTTGCTTAACAAGTGCCACACAAACATAGAAGTAGTACTTCTTGGTGAAAGAAAGTGTGATATTAAAATTCTAGTATGCTTTTTTGTCTTCCATAACTATCTATTTATTTTGATTCCTGCACTTCCGATTACTGAGAAAAATATATAATTCTTTATGCAGCGCATTGTTACCTGTGATATAAAGGAATAATGATAACGATTTTGTCTAAAACAGAAGTAGGAAAATGACACTTCGTAGCTGGGGAAGAAAAAAAACTTTGGTTTGGTAAAATGTGAGGAAATCATCATAATGATTAAATAGATCATTATTTTATCATGCATTAAGAAATTTGTTTTTTTAATTATCCTTGCCTATTCTCTGTAGAGCATTTGTTAAATTTTACTTAATCCACTGCAAATAATGTTTGAGGATACTAAATTTATATCAGTTCCATCTGTTATAACATAGTGTACTCGTTCCATCTTATATGCAGTAAAAGAACTTACTGTGTCTGCTGGAGATAACATACAAGTGATGCTACCCAAAAATGAGGTTGAACTGAATGCCTTTGCTATCCCACCACCATCTACAGGTGAGTGGAATGCCTTGGTATACAAGGAAGTGCACACACTACCAGCCTGTAAATGCAGACAAGTTCTGAGTCATGTGAACATCCGCCACTCAGGATAAAACAGTTTTTCTCATTTCTAGTCCGGCCTCTTCTGTGGCTCTAACAGCAGAGAGGATTTCCCATTTTGGATTTTAACAATGAATTTTTTTGAAGTGGCTTTTATTTTCAGAACCTGAACTCATTAGCCAGATGGTTCAATAGAAAGCCTGTAATTTCTTCCAAAAGATGACATGGCCTAGTTTATAGCATCTTGCTGTAAAGCTCAGGGGAGGTGGGGAAAGTAGTTTCTGAATGCAACATTTGCCTTAAAACTGCCAGCTTCTGAATTGCAGGAGCAAATAAAAGATGTTTCATAAGTAGCTATGTAAAACATGTTTGCTTCACATGAAGCTGGTTTTTATGAAGAAGTCAATTATTTGTGAAGTCCATCACATCCTTACTGCTTTACCAAGCTGCAAGACACTGAAAGTTTAACGTGGTCATACTGCTTCATTTTACAGGCTTAAACAGCAGCAGTCATGATTTCATACTGTAGCATTTTATCTGATGAGTGGAGAACTTGATTTCTTTGTTTTCTGGGCTTATCTTGCATGCAAAACTGATTGTTCTTACAGTGTGTTATTGCTCTTAGAAACAGCCTACACCTATGAGTGGAACTTAATCAGTCACCCTGCTGACTATAGTGGGGAAATGGAGCACAGGCACAGCCAGACTTTGAAGCTGTCTCATGTAAGTGAGCTGTAAGCTCAGCTCATTATGTTTGTGTGGTCCTTTCACAGAATTGTAATGTGTCAGGAAGGGCATCTTGATTCAAGGAGTTGACTTGGCTTAAAGTCATCCCGAGTCTCTTCACTTGTGCATGTCACCAAATTTATGCCAGTGTTGTAGATGCTCTAATAATTTTCTAAGATAGAGTACAAATTCCTCAGTGTTTGCTTCATATTCCGCACTTCCCAGCAATTACTAGTGGCCTTTTATGTATGTGTTTATAAAAGTAGCTTGGGGATTCAGACATCCAGATTTATTCTGTTTATGATATGATTTTCAGATTTAAACATACTTCTTTTGTATGATTCAACATGTAACCCTATTTGTTCTGTGTTTGTCTCAGTTATCAGTGGGATTTTATGCCTTCAAAGTGACAGTTTCTGGTGAAAATGCCTTTGGTGAAGGTTTTGTAAATGTCACAGTCAAACCAGGTAAATCAGTTTGCTTATATAATTAATTTCTTTAACACAAGCAGTTGTACAACATACTTATCAAGTCTCTCAGTTACTGTTTGTCAAGGACTTCTGGCTCTCCAGTCATACTAACACATTTCATATCTTGGTGTCTTGTAAGGGGTTTTAAGGAAGTAGAGCTAAGGGTCTTGCTTGCTGTGTTTAAGTGCTCTCTAGTCTTTCCCCCTCCTCAGGCAAAGCCTGAGATAGCATCATGGAACTTTCCTGGTCCCCTTCTTCAGCTAGGGACAGCAATCATGTGCTGATCTGGCTCTGTCTGCTGGGTACAGTGCAGAGCTCTTATCTGAATTACACCACATAGGAGCATTGCAGTGGAACACTGTTGTGTCAGCACACTGCTCATCAGTAACCTCTTCTCTCCCTTGCCCAAAAAGGACAGCAGATGCTGCAAAGCTGTGTGTCCTAGATTTAATCACTGGGGGCTATTGATCTGTACACTTAACATTAGTTTTGCCTGGGTTTTCATTAATATTTTTTTTTTCTTCCCCTTTTNCCATCTTTCTCACAGCAGTCAGAATTAACCAGCCACCTGTTGCTGTTGCTTCACCCAAAGTGCAAGAAGTTTCCTTGCCTACAACTTCTACCTTCATTGATGGCAGTCGTATGTACTGGACCATCCCGTGCTTATATCCTATGTTTTTAATATACAGTTACAACATTATTGTTTGTTAGTTACAAGTGAAATTCCTTCTTTTCACTCATCTCAGAGGTTCCCTGAATAATTATTTATTCCGGGGATTTGAGTCCAGTTATAAATTATTTTAATAAATTTTACAAAATATAAAATGCAACCATCCACTTGGAGATTGAGATGCAGTGTGTCAGAGTGTTGCATCCAGACAGCAGCTACTGTGACAGCTTCTTCCTGTCCTGCCCAGAGGGCCTCTGTGCCAGTACAGCTTGGGCCATAGGAGAGAGCTGACAGATAGGGTGTGATGAAATATTGTAATTACACTCATAATTACTGAGTGCAAATAAGTTGGAATGTGCAGAGTCTGAGACTGATTTTTTTTTAAATTCATGTGTGTGAGTATATATTTAGATAAATCATACCAAAGGTAACTTGGAATCTGTGGTTCATGAAGCTTATTCAACTATACTTGAAGAGACAATTGTAGAAAACCATTTAGGGATGAGCATATGAATGACTTAAGTATTCATTCCAGCAATTGCTACAAGAAACTGATGTTTTTCTTTAATGAATGTAGAAAGCGTGGATGATGTGAAGATAGTGAGTTACCACTGGGAGGAAATTAAAGGTCCCTTGCGAGAGCAGAAGGCATCTGCTGATACACCTGTCTTGCACTTGTCTAACCTTGTTCCTGGAAACTACACCTTCAGGTAACCTGCATGATGATTTTCTCGGCTTTAACTGTGATATCAGCTAAATCTTTGTTTCTTTTTGTGCTCACATGTATCTCCTCAAACAAAAAACTTTATTTTACTTCTGCATACTATTGCTTTTAATTTTGCACAGTAGAGAGACATATGGAGCAGTTTTATTAAAAAGTACTTGCAGTGATCCTTTATAATGCAAAATTACATAAAAGAAGGTATTGTAAATTAAATATCTCCCCACTTCCAGCAATAACAAGTGTGACAGATTTTTTTTTTTTTTTTTCCCCGGCTTAGAAGTTGGCTAGTGCCCTGAATGATACTATGCTGTCAGGCTGTGAAAGTCATCCTCTGAAGGGTGGTGGCAGACAGAATGATACTGGCAGACTGATCCTCACAAGACATTGTTATGTGCTGATTTTACTGAGAATCATTCTGTTCTGTATAAAATCTTTGCCTTGCTACTGGTTTCCTCCATTTATGCATTGCTGAAGGTGGGGTTTGCCCAGACAATGGGAGAAATGTTTGTGTTTCAGGGTGCTTTAGTAAAAATCAGTACATTTTCTCAATGTTTTAACTTAAAACCCAGTCTTCATGGAGGCAGACTTCCCACTGACCCAGCTTGGGTTCTTTGGCTGCCAGTGGGTTGCCTACCAGTCAATATAGTATGTATCAGTGTAGCATCAGCAGAATGTTGAAGCCTGCACCCACATACATTAAATGCGGTGCTTTGTATAATCTTCACCAAAAGTTCTACAGCTTCTACTTTAATTCTGTATTCTTTACTGGAATTGTTCCACATCGTACAGCAGCAGAAATGAGTGTCAATTTTTTTCCATATTCAAAAGGGCAAGCTTGCTTACAAGCAATGCTTCTAAGTGTGTTCCAAGCCCTAGGGAATTAAGAAGTCAGTTGTTATATCTCTGCATCTTTGGGGGAGGCTGACTTACCTGAACAATAGAGCAGTGTGTTGAATTTTACAAGAAATTGGCTGGTCAACAAACTCCAGTGCCCTTGATATGCATGGACGAGCGCCCATTGCAAAAAGTACATGTTCCCTAATGACTGAGGTAATGAGCACTAGTTTTGTTCCTGCTCAGGTTCCCTTCCATGTGGTCAGATGTATGCAGTTTTCACAACAGAGGTGGAGTAGAGATTAGTGAGTTACAGCACTGCAGAGGGCAGCTTTGATCCCTTTGAAGTGTCTTCAGCAGTCTGTTTTTAAGATGATTTTGTGTTTCTGAGAAGCAGTAATGTCTGGGTTTTTTAAAAACCCTTTGCTTCTTTGGTTTTGTGACTTGACATTGATGTTAAGATCCATTAAAACTGGTAATAGCATGCCACAAAGAAATGTTAGCATCCGCTGCTGTTCTATAAGCGGAGGGTTCTGAGCATCTAGAGTAGTTTTAGATGTTGATGTTGACAGGGACTGTTTCACTATACGTGATGAATAAAATCCCTGGTTTTTACTTGAGTGCATTTCTAAAAGAGTTTGCAGTGAATGGTGCAGTTGCCATTGACTGCAGGTAAAGGGTTTAATCTGGGATCCAGAATAACTAGGCTTTTTTTGTTTTTCTTAAAGGTTGAACGTTGTGTTTGTACACAGTTTTCTGAATTTCTTTCTTACCTTGTTTTGAGGGATCTGTGTATCTGAGTGTATCTGTGTATCTTGTTAGGTGATGTTTGAAAAAGTGCCAGAAAAAGATTAGTATTTCAATTTAGAAGCTGCAGAAGACCATCTTAACAGGTAGTGTTTTTCCTGTTGTAGACTCACAGTGATTGATTCAGATGGAGCAGCCAACTCCACCATTGCATCTCTGACTGTCAACAAGCCAGTGGATTATCCACCTATTGCTAATGCAGGGCCTAATCAGGCAGTCACCTTGCCCCAGAACTTCATCACACTGAATGGAAACCAGAGCAGCGATGACCACGAAATTGTCAGCTATGAGTGGTCGCTCAGTCCCAAAAGCAAAGGCAAGGTCGTAGCAATGCAGGTATGTCTATTTCTCCTTGCATAGAATGGGAAAGCTTGTTTATTTTGCCTCTAACATGAGCAAACACATGCCTAAGTAACTGCTCAGAAGCACTGAAATACCTAGACTGACATTAATTTTTTTTTTGTTTTTCTCTCACATGTATTCAGCTCTTATTTTAGATACTACTTTTAATTCCTTTTCTTCATTCTTTGGGACCAGACAAACTTGCTTGTTCCCTGGTGGTTTGGAAAGACTTCAAGTTCACCTTGTCTGTCCTTGAGCTCTAGAGGCTGCTTCACAGGCTCCCATCTTCTGAGGCTCTGGGCAGGCTGAAAACTGGTAATAGGAGAATGTGGCAGTAGTCAGAGTTTTCTTGAAACACTTTTTCCTGGGGAGAGCAGAACTCAAATAGAAAATTTTCTGAGTGAAAGATGGCAAGACCTTTTGGCAGAGTTTATGCAGCCATGCTCTGTGGTGGGTTTTTATGCTCACTTAAACGTGGGTTTCCAGTGAGGGCTTACAGAATTTATTTTCTTATATTCATTACGGTTTTTCTTGTTGTTGTTTTGGGGTTTTTTAAATCTGAGAAGTTAATAAATATTTTCATTGGACTTGCATTTGGTAAGTTGGAGATTCTTACAGCTCTGAAGGCAGTTGAGGTCATTAATGTAATGAAGCCAGCTGAAACTCAGAAGCCATTTTTTATAAGAGATTAGATTCCTGCCATGTTGACAAATGCTTTAGTCCTCCAGATCACTCTGTTGATCTCTTTAGGAAAGGAGTAATATTAATGCAAGCCTACGCTGTAGAAAAAATTTAAAAATTATGGAAGAACTTATAGCATAATGACTTATTTCTGATCACTCACCAAGACAAAAACTTTCCAAAAGCATCCAAGCAAACTGAACTTACAGTTTTTGAAAGTTTTTCAATCTTAAAGCAATCTCTCTGGAGGAAGGGAATGACTGCTTGAGATATCCGATGAATTCCTTGGGCGTTTAATGTGGAAAGGCAAGTGCATGTTACAGTTTCTTTTCAACAAACTAGTAATCTTTTTCATGTGCCTGAAGATGAGGATCATAGAATGGTTTGGGTTGGAAGGGACATTGAAAATCATCTTGTTCCAGCACCCTACCATGGGCAGGGATGTCACTCACTAGACCAGGTTGCTCATGGTCCCATCCAATTTGGCCTTAACACTGCCAGGGATGGGGCATCCACAGCTTCTGGGCTGCCTTTTGCAGTGCTTCAGCACCTTCTGCATAAATAATTTCTTCTAATACCTAATCTAAGACTGCCCTCTTTCAGTTTGAAGCTATCCCCTCTTGTCTTGTCACTCTGACCCATATAAAAAGTCTGTCTCCCTCCTTTATGTAAGCCCCTTTTAGGTACTGAAAGGCTGTGATGAGGTCTCCCGAGAGCCTTCTCTTCTCCAGGCTGAACAACCCCAACCATCTCAGCCTTCTTGTAAGAGAGGTGCTCCAGGCCCTCTGATCCATCCTTGTGGTCCTTCTCTGGACCTCTCCAGAGGATGCTAGTCTGTGGTGTGTAATATGATATCCACTGAGTGCAATCTAACAAGTACCTCTGCTGGTTAGTTAATAGTTTATCAAGTCCCTTTGTTCTTCTTATTATCTTACTCCAAAAAAAAAAAAAGAAAGCCAAATCTAATGGCATTTTGACTTGTTATTCCTCATATGAGAGATGCCACAAATGTTCGTTTTATTAGTAAAAGGTCATACAGCTGGGCCTGGTCATTTTATGAGCTTATATAGATATAAGCAAATACTAACAAAAGAGTAAACTCAGGACAGAGTTGTCTTGTTTAGTATGGGTTTT
Source organism: Pardalotus punctatus (assembly GCA_013400915.1). Classification (NCBI taxonomy): domain Eukaryota; kingdom Metazoa; phylum Chordata; class Aves; order Passeriformes; family Pardalotidae; genus Pardalotus; species Pardalotus punctatus. The sequence continues at coordinate 68,378 of VZTX01000314.1, read as the reverse complement.
TCTTTTCCATAAGCCTGTATGTCTGGGTTGAAGTCAAGCTTGGCCTTGCATTTAATAATTTTTATAAATACTAAAGGATGCCATGATGTTTGTTTCTAAAATATCCCTAAGGAAATGGAATAAGCTGTAGGAATTTTCATCAGTATTTAATTTCTTAATTGAGAATGCTAGTGTTCCATATGTTTCACAATTATTGTTGTGGAGAAATAATGCAGTGGTTATACCAACAGAAGAAATCAGGATTTATTGCCTGTAGATATTTCTCTGGGTTGGTAGGAACAGTTGCAATAGTGAAGACATTACCTCTGTCTGTGTGTCAGATTTGAAGCTTCCTCTTTATCTGCAAGGTGCAGAAACTCCTTGCTCAGACACTGTATTTGTGAATGAAAACATTCCTTTTTCCTTACATTTGCTCTGTAAGACCTTTCATTATCCACTACCATTTCTGCTCTCTCTCATGCTCTGTCTTTACCAACGCTGTGAAGGGAGTGCGGACGCCGTACCTCCAGCTCTCTGCAATGCAGGAAGGGGATTACACGTTCCAGCTGACTGTTACAGACTCGGCGCGGCAGCGTTCCACAGCCGAGGTCACACTGATCGTGCAGCCTGGTAAGTCACTGCAGGCACGTCTGGGTCCCTCAGGGCTGGCCCAGCCTGGTGCCTTGGCACCTTGCTCCAATGCCTCCTCTCCCCACATTGCACCACTGGCATGGCAGCCCAAATGTCTGGTACCCCTGGATCAAGGACTGTTCCACTTCCATTTTCTGTCAAAGCAAGCAGTTGCAACAAGTGGAGCCATACAAAGTCCAGGTGTTGTTCCTGAGGGTTCACACCAGCCTGGTTAGGTAAGGCAACCTGCACAGATCTGTTTGAGTGTACTTCTAAAAGCCAAATTATAGCCCTTGAGTTTAATGTCCTATGAAATCTGTTTTGAAAGCTGCTCAGAGTATCAATCAGTGCTTTGCTCTGTTTTCTTACTGTTTTGCAGTTCTCCTGCAAAAGTCCTTGTGTGATTTGGGTTCTCTCAAATGAATTGTATTGTGTTTTCTCAGGGAAAGTGTCAAGCAAGGACTTTTCAAAAGCTGCATCTTTCACACAGTTATTTAGGTTTGGGAGACAAGTGATGAATAAGCCCAGATGGTCTGGGCCTCGTGAGATTTTTTTTAATGCCTTTATTTTTTTCCATTTCATCCAAAGTGGCATTTTCTGCCCACGTGCAGGTCTCACATTGCACTATGGGGCAATGTTTCATCTTGCTGTTGTGACTTAGTACACTTCTTTTGTAGATGATCCCTTCTTTACAGCAACTTTCTAGGAGCCATTTACTGCAGAAATCAAGAACATGTATTGGAAGTGTGGTGCATGATGGTGCCTTTTAGACATGGTATAGTGTGGAGTTAGAAAGAGGCTATTGCTGAAGTTGGGCCCAAGGGCAAATAAATACCCAGGAAAATGGTAGCATTACCAGTTTTACCATGTCACAAAAGTAGAGGCTGAAAACAGAGTAACAGATTATATGTTTCTGCACTAATTTCTCAAAGGCTCTGAATTGACATTAACTTAGTGGTGTCGTGCTGGCCTTGAGCAGCAGACAGAATGGGTCAGTATCTTCTTTGAGCGCAAAGAATCATATTTGTGTGGGAGGTTTTGAAAGGGGTGGAGTGGTGGAACTCCCACCCCACATGTTTTGTGACATTTCATATAATGCGTTGAGCATGCAGCAAGATTTTTGGGAGTGTGCTTGTGCCTCCAGACAGGACTATGAAAAGGGGTCTTGCAGTGGGATTTGTGATCCCACTTGCTGTGGGATTTGGCTTGTTGCAGAGCTGACCGCTCCCACCTGCTGGCTTGTGCATGTTATAGTTGTGGTTTGTACCTTTTGAGCCAATATATCAAATTTTTATTAAAATACTCTGTGTAAAGTCTTCCCTCTGGTTGGCCAGCCTTGCTGGTGACTACCTAGAAAATGTCACACACTAATTATTAATATTGCAGAAAATAACAGTCCTCCAGTAGCAGTGGCTGGCCCTGACAAGGAATTAACCTTCCCAGTAGAAAGTACTACACTGGATGGAAGCAAAAGCCAAGATGACCAAGGCATTGTCTTCTATCATTGGGAAAATATCAGGTAACTAAAGATTTTACTAATCTCCAGTAAAATAGAAAGCAAAGTGAAAATTATTTGATCTAGAGCCTCTTACGCAATCAAGTTGAGTGATGCTCTGTTAGAGAACTGCTTTCAGGACCATCCTACTTGAATACTAATAGCATAAGAAATAATAATTTTAAGTTGAACTTAAAAGCTCAGGCAGTCTCTGCCTATATTTGCAATGTTTCATTTTGAGGCCTAGTTTTATAAAATTAAGAGAAAATGACATGAACTTCTGTGTCTCCTGTTAAAAAGCAAGTAACAGGCTTGGGTACCCTCCTGTAATACACGAAGCTTTTCCATTAATGCTTAGAACTGGGATTTCTCAATCACTTCTTTATTGAACAATAAAGTGTCAGTCACTTTAGCCTGAACTTTCAGTAATGGGTGACTAAATCACTCTTACATGATGATTGAAAATGTTTTACAGAAACTTATAATCTTATGTTTATGTGCAAACCTAAATGACCCTTAATAAAAGGACAGGATATTTTAGCTCATGCAGCTGTTGTACCTGGTACAGTAAGAGGTTTGCTGGCAGCCTGTACATGTTGTGAGTGGCTCTTGGAGCAATATAATTTGCATGAAATAGCTTTTAGTTATAGTTCTATTTTCCTGCTCCCATGTAATAGAACTGTGGTGAGGTTGAACTTTTGGGGTACATTTTCTACTCTTCTAATAAGTGGGGATGTGTGCTTGGGTGCTTTGAATGTCTTGAAAAAAAGGCATTAATGAATTCTCTAAACTAAACTCACGTCTCAAATAGTTCTTTAGCCATCAGTGCTTACAGCAGTAGTAGAACTACAACACATAGAAGCAGAAGGCGTGGGCAATGCTGCTGAGCTCACAGTCTGGCTGGCTGGGCACGATTAATTTTTTGAGATGTTTTGTTTCAGTGGGCCAAGCTCTGTACAGATGGAAAATGATGACAAGGCAATAGCAACTGTGACTGGCCTCCAGGTTGGTACCTATCGCTTCAGGCTGACCGTGAAAGACCAGCAGGGCTTGAGCAGTGCGTCTGTGCTCTCCATTACTGTGAAGGAAGGTAAGCCTGGCTGCTGCTGCTTCTTAGGGCATGGTGGGCTACTGGAGAGTTCATTCAGTTGCTGACAGAATGTCAAGGAAATCAGAACAGAAAGATATAACATATTTTTTGCCATGTTTCAAGGGTGTTTAAGAAGATCTAACTGCTCTTTTTTAGTAAAGTAGTATCGTGAGTTACTGGCAGAATTAATTTCATTTGATGCAAGCTGTTTTAATGCTAAATATATGCAAAATCAGCTGTAATAAACATACTCCAAAATAATATTTTTGACAATTATATGTTGTCTACATCATTAAGAAGATACCTTTTTATTTTATTTTTGAAGTTAAGCTTAGAGCAGAAAAGCAGTTTTACTGTGGATTTTAGAGTAACATCCAAGAAGTGACATCTTGGTGAACCAATTTCCACTTAAAAATTTAGTATTAAAAAACCTGTTTTGGTTTTGATTTTGTTTGGCTTTTTTTTTTTTTTTTTGGTAGTGTTTTTTGGTGGGTTTTTTGGAGTTTTTTTGGGGGTTTGTTTGGGTTTTTTTAAAAATTATACAGAGAAACAGTTGCTGTGGTGTGGGTATTTTAATGTTTTTGGGTCTGGTGCTTTTTTCCCAATATGCATGCTGTAGAAGAGGCTTTAGGATAATCATAGAATCATAGAATGGTTTGGGTTTGAAGGGACCTTCAAAATCACCTTGTTCCCACCCCCCTGCCATGGGCTGGGACACCTTTCGCGAGACCAGACAGCTCAAATCCCCATCCTTGAACACTTCCTGGGATGTTCTGACTTCAGCAAGCCCAGAATGCAGTTGGCTTTCTGGACCTGCAAGTACACATTGCTGGGTCAAGCTGAGCTTGTCAGTCAGCACCCCAAGTCCTTCTCTTCAAGGCTTAGTGGCATTATGCTGTCTGCTCCCAATCCATCCTCTGCCCAACTTGTACTTGGGATTGGGAATACACTGACCCATGCATATGTTGGAGAAGAAGCTGGACTTCGTTTTACCCATGTGCATCATAGCTTGAACTGTTTCCAAGTTTCATTTAGCATCCAATTAGAAATACATGGCAACATCTCTGCCCAAATGTGCCCATGGTCTCATTGGTGCTGTGATGTGTAGCCACAGTAAGCTCTGTCTATAGTCACAGGTTTGATATCAAAATTACTCAGTTTTCCAATAACCAAGTTTGGTCAACTGGTTTTATTTGGAAGAGACAAGCTCAGTTGTATCACAGACAGCCCTATGCTGTTACAGCCAACGCCTTGAGATCTGCCCAGAATTGAATTATTTATGTCCAACTATTTGTGTCCAGTAAGGTATTTCACTCAGCCCCACATTTTCCTTGAGCCCTGTGGTGAGTGGTGAGCAAAAAACATTTGGGAATTAGACTTACTCTTAAGTTTGACGGTAGCATTTTGCTTAAATACAGGCATTTTGAAGATATGAGATCTTGCACAAGCTTCTGTTGGGTGATAAGTGATTTTCCAGATTAAAAGGTCCCAGTGTGGTGATCTCATGCTGGGCTGTGTTTCTAAGCAGGTAGAAAATCTTTTTGCTTGACTGAGAAGATCTGATGCTTAAGTTATTGTGAGACTGTAAATAGAATATCTCACAATACTTTTTGAAAAAGATCTTTCTCCTCATGGTACACCTGTGTTTTTGTTAGACTGCAATATGCCCAGAGCCAAATTTTGTATACCCACTCATCCTTTTCTTGTAGCTTTGACATGCGGTTTTGTTGTTATTGTCTGTAATCATCAGGTAAAGAATTGCAGTGTGGGTGTATTGGCAATGGCATGTCACATTTCTCATATTTTGAAAGCAAATCCCTCTCCACTATTTTTATGGCTAGAAAACAACAGTCCACCCCAGGCCCATGCTGGTGGGAAGCATGTTCTAGTGCTTCCAAACAACTCTGTTACCTTGGATGGCTCAAGGTCTGCAGATGACCAGGGGATTGTGTCATATTTGTGGATTCGGGACGGTCAAAGCCCAGCAGCTGGGGTAAGTTTCTCAAAGGTTGTAACAAAATTGGGCTTTTGTTATGCACATAATGCCACTGCAGCAGGGAGAGCAGGTATGACCCATAAGATGGTGTCAGGTGTGGTATCTGTTTCTGGTTTGTCTCCCCTGCTCTCTGTAATGCTGTGGTTCAAGAAGCTGGTGATATTTTCAGTACAGCTAGAGAATATGGGGACTAAGTAAGAGGACTGCAGAAATGCAGTTAGTTGGAAGACTTCAGACAGAAGAATAAAGCTGTGTCTCTTTAAGAATAATCAGTAATGGTATGAAGCTAATGTGTTTGAGAAAAAAAAAATCATCTGAAATCCGGATATTCCAAAGGAGGTAGGGTCTGAGAAAACAAGAAGTGCCAATAAAGGTTAAGGAATCCTGCCTGGTACCATATGATGTAAAACTTGAAGTTTAAGATAAAAATGATGTTTGGCATTAGATGTGTAGATACCTTGCCTGGCAGACGATGATGAATAGCCTTGAGGTATTAGGGCAGTGGATTCTGCTCTCTGAGTGGGGCAGACAGAAGAAATACCTGATGATAAACTTCAGTTTATGTGTCAGCTAATAAACTGGAATAACTTTTTCCCTATTTGCAGGAAGTGTTGGGGATAGCTCTTTGCCCTCAGGAGGACAGTGGAAAATCAGCACATGCTGGGAGAGGAGAAAGAGCAAAATCATAAACTTGTAGCAGCAGTTCACATGAGGGTGTAAGAACTGAAGAGGTTTAGCTTAAAATGTGGCTGGCAGAGTTTATAGTCGAAAATCCATGAACTCCAAGGAGAAGAAATTAGGAATTAAGAAAGCAGAACTAAGGATACTGGAAAAAAATTGAGAAATAATAATGTAACTGTCTTGGATTTTCAAGCAGATGAGTTCTTCTCATTGTCAGCTGTTGTCTCTGGGTATTTTTAATGAAAATATCCATAGTGTGCAGACATCTTCATTAACTGTATCTTCCAAATTGTCATTACTCTGTTATAAACTATGGGTAGGTCACATTTGTCCCAAAAATCAAAGCAAGAATACACATCATCACACCAGATAGCTGACTTGCTAATGAAACTTGCAGCTTTCTCTGAGGGTGTAACTATTCTGGGCCTTGCTTTTGCAGGATGTGATCCATGGGTCAGACCACGAGGCAGTACTGCAGCTAACTAATCTGGTGGAAGGAACCTATATTTTCCACTTGAAAGTGACAGATGCTAAGGGAGACTCAGATGTTGATTCAGCAACTGTTGAAGTACGGCCTGGTATGACAATTAAAAGGTCATCAACATGTTGTGAATACCACATATTTGTTCTCCTTTTCACTTATTTATTTAGATGTTGGTGAGAATCTCTCAAGTTAGAACACAGAGCAAACAGGTCTCTCTCTTCCTACCTTCTTTCTGTTCTCTGAATAGGCCTAAGTGTGTTAGAAGGTGAGATCAGGATTCTAAACTACAGTCACTGTAGTTGGGAGCATAAATAAATAAAAATTATACCTACTAGTTAATACTTTCATTTGGGTTTTGTTGCTTCTCATTCTTTGTAGATTTTTCATTTCTTTTTCTGGTTGTTAATTAGTCTGGCCAATAGAAAGAGATGGGATCTAAACATTAAATTTAGGTATAAATGCTGCAGTTTGACAGTTGAAAGTGTGGCTTTGTTTTCCGTCTTTCATACTGAAGGACAAAAGCAATCCTCATAAAATTTCAGGGGGTTGTAAACTGTCTTTTCATGGTTTGGTATTACTTGTTACATAGACTTGTTTTCGAATGCCGGTGAAATAGCTATATGATGGAAGTTGAAGTCTTAGGAAAAGACTGAAATCTTGGGTCTGTCAGAGATTTCTTGTCTGTCTGGCTCATGTGCAGTGGTTTTATTTCTGTTCCTTGCTTTATTGTTGAATATAGTCGTAGTAATTGGATTATGATTCTCATGGGATATCTGTGAAGTTTGTTTTGTTTGCAGGGTACTCTAGACGTTCAAGTACTATTTAACAGAACCCTCAGTTTGTAAGGGTAGGAAGGGGAAACATACCTGGTGTTTCTCAAATTTACCATCCTCATTTAGACTTGCTCACAGTCTTGCATGTTACCATACATGTCCGTCTTTGGCTCCCTTTTCCTGGGTGGTAGTCAGTATTAGATAACTAGCAGGGAACTTGGTAATGGCACTCATTTAGTGCTTACCTCTGACTTTAAGGTGGCAGCATTTAGGGGAACAGAAGTTGATCTTCTGCATAGAAACTTGTAAATGCTGAAAGTGCACACTGAAGTACTTTAGTGATAAGATGGGTTGCTATCTTAGGACCCCCCCAGGTTTGTTTCAGAGAGAATGTAGGCTAAGTACTTCTCTAAGAACACAAAAGAGATGGCTTATCAGTAATAGGGGTCTTATGCAGAAAACTACAGTATTAATAAATCCTTTCAAGTACTGCATGTTGCTTCTGAAATATTTGCCAGGTTCTGAAGGAATGGCATGTTCTTCTTCCGTCAGATCCCAAAAAGAGTGGTTTGGTGGAGCTGATCCTGCAGGTTGGAGTGGGACAACTGAGTGAGCAGCAGAAGGACACTCTGGTGAGACAGCTGGCTGTATTGCTGAATGTTTTGGATTCAGATATCAAAGTTCAGAAGATACAAGCCTACTCAGATATAAGGTACAAAGATGTCCTGCTGTACCAGAAAGACTTGTGATTTTCTTTGCCTCTTTCACAGCTCATAATTAGTTGCAAAATAATCTTTTCCAAAGATGATGAAAAATGCTATACTTCTCAACAGAATATACTTTAAAAGGTGAATTTCTTGTGCAGTAGAAAATTGATGAAGTAAACTCCGTGGAGGCTCAAAACTGAAGTGTTTTGTTTAAAAAAAGATCCAATTTTTTTCTGTATAATTTTTTTTTCCTTTAAAGAAAGTGCATGCGTACATATTTCAGTGTCTTTGTTCCATACAGTGCTGCTATTTTTTTCAAATGCTAGATGGAGCAAGATAAACCAATTTTTTCACAGTGAAGCAAGTATTCTGTTTCAGAATAAAGTTCCAGCTCTCTTTGATCAAATCTATTTTATTTGCACTTTTTTTTCCTACTTCTTTTCCATAGTTTTGATATTCTTAATATTTTATAAACATTTTCCCAGGCAACTGATGATGAAAATCCATTTTTGCAGAGAAAACTCCACAGTGGATTCTATTAAGTGTAGTATTTTACTGTGAAGAAGAAATACTCCCGCTACTTGGTGTAGAATGCTAGAGATGGCTGCATGTGCCCAGAGAAACTTCTCAGCATGATTGGTAGAACCTGTTGACATGAGTTAGCTTTAAATTATTTCTTGTCAACTACTTGGTAATATAAAACCCGCTTTGGTGTTTATTTAGCTCTTGGGGAGCCCCTTAAAATTTAAAAACACCATTTGGAAAGTCTAGTATTTATAGATACGGTATTTTTAATCACAGCTTTTCAAATTAAAATGTTCCCTGAAGTGTCTGATACAGGATGAGATCAACACCACTGAACATAAAAGTTGTAGATGACAGGGCAGGAGGGCTTCCTCATGAAGTTCTCTGGATCCCTTGCTTCTGAGCTTTTCTTCTGTTAAATTCAGTTTCCTAAAGTTAGTGAAATTGCTTCAGAGTGTTTTGCGACAGGCTCTGCATGAGAATGGAGAAAGCAAATGTATACATGCTGCTTAAAGTAAAAGTTGGGAAGACCAAGGAGGGAATTACATTTGTTGTTACCCTCACCTGTCTTCTGTGAAACTGAGAAGCCAGAGAACTGCTGGTACTCCCAGCTCAGAATGAAGATCACTTGACTGATCCACGGACAGAGTTCCCTAATCTTTATCAGCAGTAACATTTGCTTTCCAGAAACAAAAAAAATCCTAAAGTCTATATGCCTTTATTGCTGAATGCCTGACAAAAGTGGTCTGTGACAGCAGTCCTGACCTCAGTTGTTCTTTCTGCAGCACTGCAGTTGTGTTCTATGTGCAGAACGGGCATCCTTCCACGGTGATCAAGGCATCAGATGTCTCACGGACTCTGCACGTGCAGCTTTTGAAACAGAAGGCTGACTTCCTGCTTTTTAAAGTCCTGCGAGTTGACACAGCCGGTATGTTTTGGATCATGCTCGCTCATCTCAGAACGTTACAGGAATTTGGCTAATGCAGCACCTGGAAACAGTGCATGAGGTCCTGCTGTCTGCCATCTGGTGTCTGGGCTTGCTGGGTGTAGCTTTACAAAAGATGATTTTAAGGACAATACTTAAAATGCTTCATGATTTGTGGTAGGTAGACTGGTGCCAGTTACTTTTAAAGAGGCACATCTGTATCAGCTGGCAAAAGCACATCTTAATCTGATCTGCATCAGGATGGCCTGTGGAAAGAGGATAAAGATACCTTACATACCACCTTTTCTTGGAAGATGGGCAAAACTTAATACAGCCATAAAATAGATATGTTTCACGTCTCTGCTTCCTTCAGGGCTTTTAGAGTTCAGTAAATAGGCTTGTAATCTAACTTGTTCTTGTCTGCCTGTATCAGGCAAAATGGGTGATCGCTGTGTTATAACCTAATCTTCTAATCTTTGCAATGTACACAGGCCATTGGGGTTTTTTATAATGAGCTCTTTCACCCAAAAAGATGCTTGAACTACTAAGCTTATGTTAAGCTCCACTAGTAATGTCAACCCTTTGTGATACTTAGGTATTGCAGACATGACATCTCCATAATTTAAAATCAGGACACAACAATTTAAATACAAACAAAATAAGCAAGCTTTGGTCATAAAATAGTCACTGATTATGTAGTAAATTCTGTCCCTATTTACTGGTTGAAAAGGATTGTTGTTCTGTTATAAATGTATTCTGATTACATTTTTTCTCCTGACAGCCAGCAGTCTGCTAAAATGTAAATCTATTTGACACATAGTACCAGAGAAGGGGTGTTTGAAAAAATATCACAGTGTTATGAACCAGATGCTTTGCCGTCAATCTAGTCTTACAGTAAGAGGATGCATGACAAGTTGTCCATTTACACAACTGACCCTATGTTTGGTTCTGTTCTTAGCCTGTCTTTTGAAATGCTCTGGACATGGGCACTGCGACCCCATAACAAAGCGCTGCATTTGCTACCAGCTGTGGATGGAAAACTTGATTCATCGTTATCTAAATGATGGAGAGAGTAATTGTGGTGAGTTTGGGTGTTGTGGGATGTATTTCAAGAGTAACTTGTTATCTTGTGAGACTATTGGTTATTTGTTCTCTTAATGGGGAATATATAGGAGGTAGATGCTGAGGAGTAACTATAACAGTCTCTGTTTTCCAGCCCAGCAGTACCTTTCTGTAGAAAGATATTAGAATAATTTCTTGAAATGATGTCTTGACAGTAGTAACCTAAATTTTAAAGAAAAACACTCTCTGATGAAAAAGGTATGAAAACTTGGGAGAGAGATTTTGCAAAAATTTGAGGCCAGTTGGAGGGGTTGTTGAATAACATGGGCACTGCAAAACTTTGAGTAGAATTGTTGCAAAGCTGGAAGAGAGGCAGCAACTTTGATTTCTCTGAGTGGGTGTTTGATACTTCTGTGCCAGAAGTATGATCTGATCTAAGCAAAGAAAACATCAGTGTTCTGGACTGACCAATACTGACCTTGAGAACCTCAGATTTTTAGCATGATTAATTCCACTGTTTCTTTCAGTTTGCCTGTTGCACCTGGGAAACGTAATTTAGTTTCATCAGGATTATCCTCTCTATATTATGTGGCACACCTAACTTACCAGCTAAGCCTCTCTATTTCAAAGAATTAATAATTAAATTTAAATTAAGTTTGTCTTCTACTTAAGGTGAAATAACGCTCGACTCTCTTAGCACTGTGCAGGCTTGGAGACATTTGCTGATCAGTGCACTGGTCTTCAAGTAAATCCATAGACATTTATAAGGAGCTTGGTGCAGTAGCAATGGCCACATAATGAATAAAGATTAATGACAACTCAAGTAGGATGGTAGGTTTTGAGCCTGAGACTGGGACCTCTTGCAGCCCTACCCTAATGCTGTATTGCTTCATAATGTAATGATAATAATACTGAAAACTGTGAATATACACATGTTGGGAGTTCAAATTATTACACATCTCCCTGTATCCTTTTCTGTTTTCCTGGATTTATAAATATAAGTGTGTGGGTAGAAGGATCTAACTCCAGTCAGCTTCTCTTTCAAAGCACTACTAAAATGCCAGACCCAGAGTACACCTCTGTTTATTTCAGTTAGGGAATGATAACTGAGGTGGTAACCATGACCCTTTACAGGACTGTCAGTTTCTGCATAGACTTCAGGTATCCTGGGATGGTAAAAGGTATTTGAGAGGAAGAAAATTTTCTAGTGTGCACTTCTAATCTTAAAGCTTAAAAATTTTTAGGAATTATTCTAAGAATATGTTGGTGCTGAGTTTTCCTATGTTCCTGTTGCCACCCCCTATTCCTCAGGACTGGTTATTTTAGTAGAGTTGTATTAGAAGTTATTCTATTCATATGACTTTACAAAGCACTGTTGTGTTTCTTTTTTCAGAGTGGAGTATACTCTATGTGACTGTATCTGTTTTTATTTTGATTGTGGTCATGGTAGGGCTTGCCTGGTTCTGCATCTGCTGCTGCAAAAGGTACATAATTTGTGATTCTTTTTGATGGGGTATATGCAAAAATTGCACACAACTGCCACATTTTAGTCCAGTCCCTAGCACTAAACCACTGAGCTCATTTTGGACATGTGAGGAGCTTCCTGTAGCTGTTTCTATAGACACACACTTCTCTTGAGAAAAGGAGTATCCATTTGTGTGCCTGTGCTCTTCCGCATTATGAAAAAAAAAAAGCTAATATTACAGTATCCTTCATATAAAGTTATAATTAATGTTAAAATGCTGAGAGTATACTGCAGATCTTCAGTCTCCTACTGAGTCCTGCAGGTAGTCCATGCTAAGAAATAAACAACGCACCCTGAAGGTCACCGATGTAGGAATGTTCTGGGCCGTGGGATAGGATCTGCTCCCAGTCTGGTGTCTCCCTTGGACAGGAAGGGTGGGTAGCTGGGCTGCATGTAGCTTACAGGCAAGGAGTTACTCTAGTGATCTGAGTCATGCAGATCCCTTGCTTCCTCTTTCCTTGAACAGGAGCATTCATACTACTGAATGTTGTTTCCCTCTCTGCCTTCTCTCCAGTCTTTCCTAGTGAGCTGATAAGAAATTCTCTTTCAAGTGACAAGCCCCAGCAAGTTCTGTCACTACAGCAAGTGTTTTTGCTGCAGCTCAAACAACTCAGCAAATAGATAGCTTGTTCAGGTGTTAGCAGAAACAAAAAGCCATCAAAATCTTTCTGGATTTTCATCATTTTCTAGGGTGTCTTTGCAGTATGTAAAGGATGTGTGGGAGTTGATACCAATTTTATTTTTATGGCTGAAGGAACAGTGATGTTAGTAGAAAACTTTAAATAGCAAAGTGTGTCCCATTCCACCCCCACAGTGTGGGGTGGAGCTCCACAGGCTTGTGTATATTGGATGATTATTTAAGGGTTTTTTTGTGAGTTCAGCTGCTACTGTCCTTTGTCCTCATGCAGCTTGTGCCTGAGAGTGAGGACTGGTTGATACAGATCCATGTGAAAAATAGGAGGGAATTACTGCACAGAACAGAATGGCAAGAGATTCCCTTTGCCTAGTGGAAACAACATGAAAAAGACACAGTGTAGCGATTTGGCTGGAGTTTTGGAGGTTTTAAAGAATTTGAGTTTCCAGATGAAGTCTATAGAAGACCATGGAGGGGAGGCCAAGGCTGGCTGTTGCTGTAATGCTGGCTGAGCAGTAAGGTGACTTATCCACTGTGAACTGTGGGGGCACATGAATAATCATCTACAGTGTGTGTGGTTACTGTGTTGAAATTGAACAAACTATGGCTTAGGAGAGCAAATCGATCTGCCTTGCTGTCTTCATTTTTCTGTATCAGAGAGAAAATAAACTATACTGTCTTGTCCATATTGTACAGCTGCCTTACTCGGGTAGAAACTGGAGCTATTTTTAAGTGGAGGTGAGAAAGTGGAATGACGTTCTGTATATTAGGGTATGTAGCTATGTGTATGAAAAAGAAGGGGGAGCAGATCTGTATGTGTACATGAGAATTAAATGTCTTTTTGGTAACTATCTTTTTAGCAGGAAGAGGACAAAGATAAGAAAGAAAACAAAATATACTATCCTAGATAACATAGATGAACAGGAGAGAATGGAGCTACGGCCCAAATATGGTAAGTGCAATATGGCAGCCTGGGAACTTGTCCACCAAGAGTGCAGCCAATGTGTCTGAATTGATACCTGTAGTCAAGAGGGGACCAGAAGCTGGTCTACGGGTGTGGGGATGGCAGAGACAAACAGACAATGAACTGGTTGGGAGAGAATCAGTTAATTGCTTTAATAAAGTCTTGGGCACAGTCTCTGCTCTGAGCTTCTGAGTTTATCTTAATTTAGAACATTTAATTGTCCCACAGATTTTCTCCATGTAAGCCTTCTTTCTCTGCACATGCTTTAATTTGGAGCTGCTTTTTTGCTCCCTCCTGATCCATAAGTGCCCTGTTAGACATCAGTAGACTTCAGCTGCTGTTCACATACATTTTAATTTACCTGACTTCCAGTTTTTAGCAGGGGAAATGTTTGAATCCAAGGAAATAAAATCATTCTGAGAAATTGCTGGCATGGAAAGACAGAAATAACGTTTCTGTGGAAACCATGACCTTTCATTGCTACTCATGTTAATAAGGTAGTTGAGTGGACAGACTCATTTCCAGATTCAAGGTATTAAAAATACATTGGGTATGTACTAAGATACTCTAGTTGCTTCAAATTTAAATACATATATTCACATTTCAGAATGATAAACTGATAGGCCTGCTGTGAAGTCATAAGAGTATCTGGAACAATGTATGTTACTTCCTAGGCCAGTTTTGTATTGGTGTATGCTGTTACATTGCAGTGTGGAGAATGTTTTCTCTTACTTTTTGTATCACATACAGCAGCGGTGAAGATGGTTAGGAGTTACTGAAAACCCAAACCTTTCTAATGAGTTTGTTCTGCTTTTTTATTGTCAGGTATAAAACACAGAAGTACAGAACACAACTCCAGTCTGATGGTCTCTGAGTCGGAGTTTGACAGTGATCAGGACACTATCTTCAGCAGAGAAAAGATTGAAAGAGAGAATTCTAGAACACTTACAAATGGATCCATGAGAAATGGAGTTTACTTCAACTACAGCTCCAAAGACAGATAACTGAATGAGGGTAAAAGCACAGAACACGCTGGTGCGACACATCTGAAATGATGGCCCACCTCTGTTTTTCTAGAACCAAAAGCTTCCTATTATGTCAACTAATTGCAGATTAAAGGGTAAATTTCTAGCACAGGTAGGGGAAGGCAGAAGGAGGGAAAGAGTGTTAGATGGTCAGCTAACTCCTCTTGTCACCATTATAGAAACAAGAAAAAGCGCATCTTATTTTTTGCATGTTCTGTGCTGACTGTTTGAACTTCAGAAGGCCTTTTTTTCTATATCACTGCTACAAAACTAGCCAGGGCTGTTATGCTACAAACTATGGTAACTAACAATGGCATACAGATTCATGTCATGCTCTCTTTGAGAAGTGTCATGATTTACAAGAGCAAAAGCCAATATAGATGAAGTCCCTACAGCTATAGAGAGCAATTTGTGGCCACAGACTCCATCTTAATTTTTAGCTGAGGATGGAAAAAAAGAACATTTAGTACATTGTGTTTTTCCAACTGTACTGTGTGACTTCCTTGTCTAGGGTGATGTTCATGGGGTGAAAATTTTATTGTTTTCAGAGAAAGTTAACAATTAGCAGTTGCACTGAATCATCTGTAATGTAACATGGTATATCTGTGTCCCGAAGGATGCAATATTCCCTGTATTCACATAGAAGGTGTGGTGTCTGCAGGGAAATCCAGCCTTAGGTTGCTTCTGTAATGATCAAGTTTCTTTGGCTCTGCCATGTCCATCCAGGAAACTGTAGCAGGAAGGACTTGGTGTGATGTGTCTTCAGAAGCATTTTGAGCATTGCAAACAACCTTTTTAGATCAGTTTGAGGAGCTCTGAACCTTTAAAGACTGAAAGCTCAGCTGAGATGGGTTTTCATCTGTCAGCATCAGTGCTCAATTAAAGGATGTGCCAGGCACTTGTGTAGTGAAATGTTTGTGGCAAATACCCTGTGTGGAGCAGAAGGTTCAATGTACCTTCATTGTCATGGGAATTGGTACTGAGCTGTGTTTTAGCTTGAACATTAGATTGTTTGACTTTTTCCTCTGGCTATTCAGTGACTGGATTTGTTGGCCTAAAGAGATCCTTTTGTGTTTGACAAGGGTGGTAGGTGTATTGAAGTTCTCATATTCTTGTTTACAATTTGGGTAATTTCTTCATAGCCTGCTTGTTAGGCTTTGAAATCGTGCCCCCGATACTGTTTTTAAAATTTCAAACTGAAGACCTGCCTTTTATACATAAGCCTTACTTGTGGGGGCATCTGTGTCAGTGGTACTGTTTAACCATGACATCAGCTTTCCTGGGGATCCTCTAGTGATGTACTGGAGTCTTGGGCTGAGATGGAGGAATGATGTGTTTTGATGGAGAAAATGTTCCTCTGAGAGCATTTCTGAGGAGGTTTTTTTAAAATGTTTTGGTTTGATTGTTTTGGATTTTTTAATGCGGTGGTAGAGAACTCATTATCAGAGGATGGAGCAGTATAGAGATCAAAGGGAGCACTTTAGAAGGGGCAGGGAGAGGACATAGCCCATCTCCATCATGAGGAATAATGTAGTGGAGAATTTTGGGACTTTCTCCATCCTTCTTAGAAGTCTGACACAACAGAGTAGCTGGGTTGAACACTGTGGCTTCTGTGCTTCTCTTGTTGATGGAGTTGGGCAACAGTCAGGAGAACTGTCTAGGCTGGAAGGAATCAGTGGCCAAAAGTTGCAGCAACATAGCATGTTCATAACTTGTGTCACACCTTTGATTCTCAAATGCAGTCAGCAACAGTCCTTAAGGCTAGTAATGCAGCCCTGAGGAGTATTTACCTTGTGTCCAGCCCTGCATTTCTCTGGAGATCTTTGTGTGGCTGCAGGAGTCAATCATGCTGGGAGAGGCTGGTGGTGAAGAGGTAAAAAGGGCTAATACAGGTGTTGTCTGTGGTTTTCCCATATGCACCAGCAAAGTGCAGTATGAATGGTATGATTTGCTTTCTTCAGAAACCAAGTTTCAACTCTGTGTATGGTGGGGTTAGGCTATTTCTTGAAACAAATCTTCTTTATCACACTCTCCCTCTTCTTGAGAGTGTGTGTATATGTGTGTGTATATATATATGTATGTATATATATATATATATATATATATTTTAAATAACCTGGTCAACAAAAGCAAGGTCAGCTTCTGATGTCTTTCAGTTCCTGCACCAGATGTGTTAACATAATAAAAGCAGTGCTCACTTTAAAGCATTCCAGAAGAAAGTTAAGGCCCACTAAAAAATGCTAAATTGTTTTTTCCTTTGAAATCCAAATGTTGGGCTTAGTCCGTTCTGAACAGCTTCAGAGAATGTTCTAGCAGGAATCATTTTCTTGGAAACATGCATTTTTAAACAAGCAAACAAGTTGTTTAAATAATTTCAAGTGTGTATGTGCTGTTCTGCCATTATGATGCTTCTGCTAAATACTGTCTCCTGTGTGCCTTTATCTATAAGCTTACCTTCTAGAACATGTTAGTGCAGTCAGCAGCATCTGTCAGTTTTGTGAAATTAGTCATTTTTGTCTTTTGGGTTTATTTTATGTTTTTTAAGCCAGTGTTGAAGGCTAGGATGTTGTTCTTTCAAGGTATTAAAATATGTTTTCTTTTAAACAAACAAACCATACCAAAATTAAAAACTGATTCTCCAGTAAAACAACTCCAGGAATCATAAGCCTGCTGCAGAATTCCCAGGACTATTCCCCTGCCCACGGAAGCACACTGGTGGGCTCAAATCTTTGGATCACCCGTAAGTTCATGTGCCATGAGAATGTATACATGATTTGGCTAAGTATTTCTCACTCTAACTAATAAGAAATATTAGACCAATTTCTCATTGTATAAGGCCCTAGCAAATGGAAGTTGCTTGGTAAATTCAGTTCTTTATATTATATTTTGGCATCTTTGTTGCTAACAGTATTTTACCTATGTTTTCAAAGTTGAATATAGTTTAAATTTTTCAAGCTACTTCTGATTCTACTAGTTTGATTATTTCAGCTGCTTCGAAGGAGAAGTTATTCTTCTTACTGTAAGAGCAGGCTTGCTTTTAATATATGGAACTTTCACAGAAGCTGAAAGGAATTATTTCTGGCTCTGAATTTGTGGTATCATGTTTGTGTCACTTGGCCAAGCATGTTTGTGCCAGGAATTTAGGAAAGACTGTAGCAAGCATTGTGTCTTGATTCAATATAATTGTTATTTCTAGAACCATTGCTTTCTTGCAGAATGTCAGGTCATACCATGAGTGAAAGGGTCGGAAAACTTGCTGTTATGGTGCAAACACAGTGGCAGAATTCTAATTCTAACCCTTTGGTTATTGAAGCAGGTTCTCAGTCCTCGCGTTTACTTCTGCACACCGTTTTCCTTCACATACAGAGAGAGTACTGGCAACTGATTTGTAAAATAGGGATGGGGCTATTCCCAAAAGACTCATCTGCACTGAAAAGGAGACCAGATAGAGCTTGTCCTGTATGGCCCAGAGGCTACTGAAATTAAAGAATAATTCAGTTTGGCACTGCTAAGATACTGCCTCTTGTTGAAGGCAGACAGTGTGGTGATACTTACAGTACCTCATTGCCTTGAAGTGTAAGCACTGGATTTTTATTTGCATCTTGGTCTTACATGCCCAAGCAGGGATTGTCCAGCTATGTAACAGGACAGCCTTTGTTTGCATTTTAAGGAAGGAGTCTATTTTGGAAGAAAACTTCTGGAGCATTAAACAGGTTTGGTACCCAAGTGTAGTATTCAATGCAATACAGACAACAGCATGAAACTGCAGTGTCTGCAAACAGGTAATTGGCTTGTGGATTTAATTTTCCTAACCAAAATGGGTACTGCAGTATGAAACAAAATTTACATTGGCAAATCTGTTGAGATCCACATCCAAGTTCCCTGTCCTCTGGTTCAACGTGTCATATTAACTACAGAAAAAAAAGAGAGCAAAATGCAAACTGCCTAATTACAGAGAATTGTTTATTGTGTAGGGGGAAGAAAGGTTATTATTGTTTCATGTGCAAGAATAGATTATCAGCTCTGTCCTTTTAGGTAAACAGTCTTACTCTTCCTCTGTCAGATACATCAGATATAAGTACTGTTCAAGCATCTGTTTTGTACTGTCAGCTGTTTGCTTATGTGATGTCAGTTTTCCTTTTCTTGGTCTCCTGTGGGCAAATAGAAGTGCACACACATGCAAGGAATTTAACAGCGAGAGAATGAGTGCATGCGTGTGTTCTCTGTGCTGATGCAAACTTTCCTTTGATAGTCTGATGTTCTTGAAGTAATTGAATTCTTAGGCAAATGTTCTATTCCTGCTTTTAATCTCAAGTGAAACTATTTTGCCCCCCCAGTATACTGGTAATGGGCAGTAGTCAGATGGAGATTTGGGATGGTAGTAATAAAATGAGATTAACAGTAGTCTTCTGCCATTTATGCAAGGTTTGAGAGAGGAAAACATTCCTCCAGGAGAAGGGGAATGGGACAGAGGTGAATTGGTTTCTTAACATCAGTTTTTGCTTATCAGGAATCCCTAACTAGAATACTAATCCCATACTTCTGCAGCAAAGAAAAACCCGTTTTATGTACCTTTTATGTCCTGAACTCTCCAAGGCAAAGGAGGGAAATACAAAGTTTAGAAATAAAATTTTAAGAAGGAAGCAGCAAAGGCAAATGATTTTTGCACAGGCTATGAATTAGGTTCAGATGAGCTGCACATCTGTATTTTGTCTCTGTATGAAAGCACTTCTCCCGGTGGGTGGATGAGTGAGCTATTACAGAATTTATATTAGGAATCTGTTTCTAGAAAATGTTATTTATTGCAAATGTTATTGTATTGTAACTGGAACCACTTCTGAGCTTAAATTACTACATTTATGTAACTATTAATAAAGTTTTGTCTTTCCTTTTAGAAATTTGTCAGGTACTCTTTTAGGCATGGTATTCTGTATTGGACTCAACACTCAGGCCAGGCTAACAGACATAAGTTTTACACCATAGCTTATGTCTGTACTCAAACATAAAAGCAGTGCAATGGCTGATTCCTTCCCTTCCTACTGACAGAAGCATCTTTTTCTAGAGAGGTGACAGAATTCAGTACATCAGAGAGCAGGAAAAAAAATAATTTACTGCACTTCACAATAGGTTTTCATGTGGTGCTTGTCCTTAGTTTAATTGGCTGTAAGTAATCACCAGCTGTCATGCCAAGCCTGGTGGTTTTGCAGGTTTTGTGGCTTACTCTAAACAGATTCCATACTTAAAGAGTATGTCAATGCAAGGCCACTTAGTAATAAGAGATACAAATGTGCAATACAACCCAAAATATACTGTTAGAGAGGGGCAAGTTACGCTGCTTGTTTCTGAACTGGAAAAGAAAAATCCTTCCATCATTGCATATTAAGTTTGTGCTAGATAGTGATAATAGTGCTGTGAGATACAAGTGTCTTTCTTTAAGGAAAAAAAATCATACACCATGAAAGCAGCTTTTAAAGTCTGTTTGGATACACGGTGCCACAGTCTAGGTGGTACCTCAGACATTCACACTGGACTACAAGGGAACACTGTCAGTTGAGTAAGCTGATGAGACACGTGCCCTCTGTTGAAGGATAGAATCTGCCCCTTCATTATTGCACTGTACACTGGGGCAATAGCCTGCCCCCATCCCTGTGAATAGGTGGTGCAACAGAAGGTAATTGGCATGATTCCAAAGCAACTTCAGCCACTTGTGCTAAGCAGCTTTGGCACTCACTGATAAAGTGAATAAACCACCAACTTCTCGTGGTTGTTCTGTGAAGGACCTAAGCAGGAAGTGTTGACTTGGAAACACTTTAAACAAGGGCTAAAATGTAACTTAGAGCTACTGAACACCAGACTTAAATCTTCTTTAAGATAGCTAAGTCATTAATATCTAGTAGAACAGGTAAACATAGTTTCTTGAGAGCTTGTTACACAGAGAAGACAGGCAGTGGGAGGGGTGTCAAACAGCTGTTTAAAGCATAACTTAAGAAAATAAAATGGAAATTGGCCGTGACTATGTCAAGTTGGAAATTAAAAGACAGTTTTTCAAGCTTCAAAAGTGTATGAACTAAATAGAAATAAAATAGCTCCCAAAACTCTATTTTAAAATAATGAATGAAATAAAAAATTATGCAAATAATCACATCACAAAAGCAGGGAAGACACTGATCTACAAAACCTATCTTGTGATAAAATGCTTGATTCAGCATAGAAGACTGGTATACAAAACAACTGACGGCATATTACTATGCCCAGGTAGTCTCATCTATTTGATTTAGATTCAAGAGACTGTAACTGGGTGTACCAAAACCTTGCACCATATGAACATGTGGATCCAAAGAAGTGTTGTCTTTTACAGAGATAAAGCTATCAGAACAAAATCTTCCGTGCAAGTCTGAGAGACTGAACTTAATGTGGCTGCTGTCAATTTGTCAATTCAGCAATGCATAAGGTAATAAACCACAAAATCCGGTGCTTTCACAGAAGTTATTTATTAACTGAAAACATTTTTTCATCACAGTTTTAATATCCAGAAATTGCTAAACTATCACAAGTGCAATCAACACAACTGAGGTGTAAGAATTCAAGTAAGTCTTTTGTTGAAGAATCACAGCTTTTGCTATGAAGACAACTTTGATTATTCTGTGCTTAACTGATGTAGACTTTACTGATGTGAGGATATTATGCTGGAATCCAACCACAATCCAATCTAGACAAAGGTACTTTTTAAGTTTCTTACAAACATTATATTTAATTATTGTTTGTGCTTGTTATCAGGCATAATAAAAGGTATTACTTGCTAAAAAGAAACAAACACTCATTAAAAGTGCTATTCTCAGAAAAGACATTAAGATTTTAAATGTACCAATGCATCAGATCAGTGACTTCACAGTGAAGAGAGCAAGGGTTAAAGAATTTATCTTTTAACTGCACTGTCCCAAGAAGTACACTTACATTGAATAGTGCCCTGTCATACAGCTGTAAATAAGATCATTTAATTTATACTGCAGTTCACAGGTAGACATAACTGAAATCTGCAATTTCAGTGGCAGATATTCTGCCTGTGTACAAAACCTGTAACTGTACCTGCATCATTGTGTTGTGGAACCCAGGAACCAAGGCATGAACTTTTTCTACCAAGTTATTTTTTCCAGTTAGAAATAAACACATCACTAGCCAAGGCTGGCAAACAGCTTCCTCTTCCACAACACTGTATTTCTCAAATTCAAGAAGCCTGTGCTCTCAATAGTAATCTTAGAAGTTGGCTGTAAGAAAGTTTCTTGCAACTAGTTTAGAAATAAGCCATCCTTTTTGTGTTCTTGACAACAAGCACAGGTAACAGTACTAAGTCCTCACTATCACAAATGTGTGGGCTTGGTGAATTGGGAATTACTGGAAGGGCAGTAAGTCCCCTTACCTGCCCTTCAGTTGGCACGACACACAGTACTGGTAGGTAATGTGCTCCAGACCCACCTGGTCTCAACTGCTACACAAATGCAACCATAAAAAATATTTAAAAATAAGAAGTAGCAGTCAATGCTACTCTATGTGCGCTTTAAAAAAACCCCTGTGAAACTCAGTTTTAGCTGCTTTCCCTCCTTCCCCAAGTGTTGTGTTACCTGGTACCTCTGCCTGATGGGATAAAATATCTTAAAATATTCCATTTCATAGGGTACATTCATTGCTTTATAGGAAGAAGGGCTCCATTGCCTTCTTTTATTTTTAATAATGAACACAGGAAACAAAGTTTATTCCACATAACTTCTGCAGTGCTGATCTATTTGCCAAATTAACACTGTAAAATTTTTAAAGTGCTTTGTTTGACTGCTATTAAAACAATGTTTAAACAACATTGTTCATTTCATACTAAGGAAGCCTTACATCATTTTTTGAAGATGACAGAGTAGCAGGCTGATGTGTTGAAGTCTTACCTCTAACCACCACTATTTAAATCTTTATTTGGTCACAAATTAGCAATGTTCAAAGGTTTTTAAACCTTCTTCCCTAACGGACATTCACCTGCGTAACCACAAATCCATTTCAAGACACAAAGGCCACAGGGATGGATATCTGCTCCTACTCTTTGAAGGGGGTGAGTAATGTTCCTTTAGACACTGAGCAACATTTACCTTAGGGGCTGTACTTCTACCCACGGAGAGTCATGGTATTTTCATGGAAGGGAGGGAGTTTATCATTATGTCACCACTTGTGCCTTCTTCACACAGCCCTTACAGTGTCCCCTTACAATTCTGCAAATTACTCCTGTGAGTACCATACCTTCCTCCTGCTACTCACTAAGCCAGCAATTCTTTGTCCTGGACTGTCATGTTGCCAGGACTGCTGAGGCTAACAGGCATCAAACAAAGGCCATACTTCATCCTAGCCATGCAAGCTGTTAGCCACAAATTACATCTCTTTGCTCAAAAACCTAAAGCTGAACAGGCAGCAGCCAGGCAGTCAGCATTAACTGCTGAAAAAGCTGTCTATTTGGCTATGTGGATGCCTAGATCTAGCTAAAAACAATTCCTCACCTTTTGTAAGCAGCATATTCTCCCACAATTTAAGAAAAATTAAAAAAACACCCCAAAAAACAAAAAACCCACCCCAAAACAACAAAACAAACAAAAAAAATCCCAAAAAACAAAAAACAAACCACCAAAAACCAAACAAAAAAAAACCCCCAACAAAACAAAAAACCAACAAAAACCCAAAAAAACCCACAACCCCCAAAAAACAGGCACACTTGCTTCTAAAGAAGGTCACATAACCGCTGAGTATTTACACTGAATTCTAAAGCAAGACTGCCATCCCAAAGCCTCCTATATCCACACTGAAACACTAAAGGTAGTAAAAATGGTGGTTAGTTTCCCTTTGCTATAGGTTATAATCTGATTTCAGTATGCACAAGCCTCCAAGTTCTCCCAATTACACAGGGATAATCCAAGAATAATAAACATACATCCATACTCATAACTAAAAATAATGGACATTATGATCACATTGCTGAAAAACTGAATGTATAAACAAAGACCATGTAAAAACATTTGGCAGCACAGAATACTGTAAATATCTCTATACACACACAGGACGGGGTTGATTAGTTCTAAAGAAGGTAGAAGTTGCATTCATACGTATTTCTGGCTCAAGAAGCTTGTTAAAACGACAGCACTCTTTTCCAAGGCATTGGGATTGTGCTGTTTGAAGGCTTTTATAACCCTCCAAAGCAGACATATTTTATTTCTAAGTATTCATCAATGCCATATTTTGAACCTTCTCGCCCTAAGCCAGACTCCTTTACCCCACCAAAAGGACACTCCACTGACGAGATTAAGCCTTCATTTACACCAACCATTCCAACTTCCAGCTGTTCTGCAACTCTCCAGATCTGAGCTGGATCTTGGGAGTAGAAGTATCCTGTTGTGCAGACAGAGATACAGGAATGAAAATCAGTAAGAACAATTGTAGAAGACTGTGAAAAAGAGACTTACTGGCATTCAAAATCATCACCCCATAACACTGAAGTTCACAAAACCATAGAAATACACTTATCTGACAGAGAGGCATACCTGCTAAACCCACATTAGCTGCATTTGCTATAGCAACAGCTTCTGCTTCAGTCTCAAATCTGTCAATAGAAAGAGAAAAAATTAAAATAAGGCCTGCAGTTCACCTACTGTCTTGATGACTTACTGACAAGAATTAGTCTTATCAGGAATTAAAATGTCAATTTATTTTTCCTAAAAGTGTACATTAAAAATCTAATTTAACTTTCATTTTGAAACACTAGAATGTCTACCTCTTTTCTAATTTAAACTGCAGTTAAGTAGTTAAGATTGCCTTTATCCTCCCTGGGTAGCCGGATGATAGCTTAACTATTTACTTCACATGGCTTAGCCTATTTCCCCAACAACACAGAACTCTCAGCTCTGGGAGGTAACTGTATGTTCTTCCATCATATCCAATTGCTCTGCACAAGGCAGGGAAGGCTTTAAAGAGAACAGACAGCTCTAAGTCATACTCTGTCACAAAAGCTTAGGACTGGCAAATCACATGACAAACTCAGAAGTCCTGTCTCCTATTTCAAACCACAGATCATGAAGCTGATGAAGGTTTTGCTGCTATCTACCCTTGCTTAACACTTTAATTTTCAAAAATTCAGAAATGTTACCATCAGGTCAAGAGAAAGAAACAAATGAACCACATATCCAAAGTATGTTTTCACATGTGTACCCCAGTCTTTTTACAATAATTGTGTGATCATACAAAAATAATTTTTGCAAACTGTCTTCCAATCTTGTTGATTCAAAATAATCTTTCATTGTTTAATTGTTAATTTTAATCTGTAAAATTAATACTCTTACTTGATAACTGGTGCTAAAGGGCCAAATGTCTCCTCTTGGGTGCAAAGCATTTTTGTCGTAACGTTACTAAGTAATGTTGGCTCAAAGAAATTCTTCCCCAAGCTGTGTCGTTTCCCTCCAGTCACAATAGATGCTCCTTGAGAAACTGCATCCTTAATGTGTTTCTCTACCTGAGGTGTGCATAACAAAAATCTTAAAGCCAGCATTTAAGAATCAGCAATAATATATTTCCCACTGGAGAAATAATACTCTCAAATATTAAAGAGAAAATTTTGAAGACAGGTTTATACTTTGCAGAGGATCATTTGCAATATTATCTAATTTCAATTCTTGTTTCTCTCAGTCTGACATAATTTCAGAGGGATAAATTGTGAGTGTGGCCCCCAGCCCACTTTTCTGTTGAAATTAAAGGACTATGCCTAATGTGAGAAAAAGTCTTTGCAGGACTAAAAACTGTATTATATATCTGTGATCAAGCACTATGAAAACAGAAGTACATGACTGCCATAGAAACAGCTTTCAAGATAGCACTGGCAAGAACATTTTCCTACAGCTACAATTCTGCCTACTCCCTACATTTACAATTCATCTAAAGACAACAAAGTAATAAAAAACTAAAGCAGCAATCTCTGCCTAGAATACTGTCCTTTGAAATTACAGAAATTGCAGAAAGTGACAGTGCTTGTTTATTTGTATAAATAGTTGTATATGATAGACACACCACACTTTTGTGATGCAAGAAGGGAAGGCATAAAGGAAAGAAATTCAAGGACTGTATCCTTTGTCTCCCAAATAACTGAATATTTTCCCATTCTTTTATAAAGAGAGAGAAGCTGGCAGCATTCATGTATAATGGATTCAAACCAAGCCTGCATACAACTGAGCTGTATTATCTTAAAAAGTATGAGACACTTGACTTAATAATATCTAAACTTAGGAATGGTGAAGTATTATAAAAGATGTGACTTATTAGGATTTTTTAAAAAAAAAAAAAATCCTGTAATTGCAGATCATCCAAAACAGAAGACCCAAAGCATGCATGCGAAGTTTCAAGTGATTACAACACCCAGAGTTCTGGTATTTTTAACTCAAATTGACTATTCTGCCAAGCTTTTTCCCAAAAGTAAAACTGTTCTTCAAAAGAAATTGTCAATCACAGTGCTTCAGACCTGCAGGATCACCATACAGCTCTCACAGTGTACTCTCACAGTGTATCCAGTTTCAGTGACTGGTCTTGAGAACAGCTAGGAAGTACCCAGGAGGAACCAGTTTCTCCTAAAGGAGTCCTCTCTTTCCATTAACGGAAACAGGGATGATGCATAACTATCCACACCTGTATGTCTATATGTACACATGGACTTGGGGGACAGAACACATTTCCAGTCACACCGCAAATATGTTCTAATAAAATAAGTGAAAAAAAGTGAGACATAAATATAAAGTTACTTATGGATCATAGAAAGAAAATTAAGACGTTAAAAATGAAATATTTATTTATACCTTCTCCACTGCTTTTTCATTTATTAGTGGTCCTTGGGTAGTTTTTGCATCAAATCCATTTCCAATATGTAGTTCTTTCTCTATAACTTTAGCAAACTTTTCCACAAATTCATCATGAATTCCCTTTTGCACCAGGAAACGGTTTGTGCAAACACAGGTCTGAAAACAAACACAGTAAGAAAAAACTCCAGTAGTTTATATTGTATTTAATCTATCCATTAATGCATTCTGGCCTTCATGCCACAGCATCAGGTAACTACACTGATGGACCCTGCCTCTCTTCCCTCATCCTAAGCTGTTACCTAGCTATGCCATTTCTTTCATCACCCATTTTGCTTTAGAAATACAACTTCAACAAGCTGTCAGTGGGTGTGTGAAATATGTCACACTACTAAGTTGCTTATGCTGGGGAAATGTTTTGTGAGTTTTGTGGACTCAGATACATGGATCAACCAAGGTCCAGAAGCTGCACAAAATACCTTCTAATTAGACTGCAGAATGGTCAACTGAGCAGCAGAAACTCAAATCACAATGGTCTGCAGTATTCTTCTCTAACTACTTTATTATTTGAGTTTGAGTTTGCTTTCTTCCTGGAAGTTGTTTCTAAGCGCTTTCAATGGCCTATTTATTTGTGCTACCCTTTGCTCTGACTGCATCCTATTTTGATTGCTACAGTATGTGAAAAGCAACAGCTACTTATCCTTCTCTACAGCAGCAGATGTCCCTTTTATGTTATATCTTGTCCACTCTGGGTCTAATCCCTTAGTGGATCTTGTCCACTTTTGTTTTCTTTCTTTCTTCCCAACATTAGTCATGGCTTCTTCCTAAGTTATTCAAGCAAAGTTTTCCCCATCAAATGACCACCCACACCCCCTAAAAATTTGGTGCTTCTCAACAGCTGGAGTTCATCAACTTCATGTTCACACGTATCTGTAAGGCTGGAACAGTCCCCACACAGCCCTTCTCAGCTGACTGTTCTGGAAAGTGATGCTCTTAAAATTTTTTTGACTCTAAATGAAATATATTTGAAGCAACGCACACTTGAATCTTGTCTATCAATTTTTTAAAGCTACTCATTGTGGGAAAAACTATCTGTGAGTGTCTTAACAGACTGAAGCAAGACGGTATCTTTCACAGCTCTAGTTCGCCAATGAATTTAATGTTAACAAAGCATATGAAAAAATGCCTTATCACTTCTCAAGCTCTTGCAAAGGGTGGTCCTAGTGTACATCATCTTTTCTAACAGTGATGTTAGTGACTGCTATGTATGTTGTGAAAATATATGGGATTTTAGTGTTGCTATTCAGACTTGCTGGTAACCGGCTTTAGTGCCCAGAGCTACATGTGAGTCCAGCACCCTTCTCTTCACAATGAGGTGTTCTATGGTTTCTTTTTACATAAAGTAACTTATTTACAGATTAAACTATGTGTACAGCTCTTCATTTTCCAGAAACAAGGACAAAAACCTTATTCTCACCTGCCCCGAGTTTCTATACTTAGAAGCAAGGGCTCCTGCGACAGCACGGTCCACATTGGCGCTGTCAAACACAATAAAAGGGGCATGTCCTCCAAGCTCCATGGAAACTCTTTTCACAGTGCCAGCTGCGTGTTTCAGCAAGATCTGTAGGCAACAGAGGAGACACAGACATCTGTACCTTTACCAGATGTGAACAGTGGAACCATGGATGCAAGGCAATGAAAAATTAACTCTGGCAAGGAAATAAGTGCATCTTCTCTACAGTGCTAGACCATCTCCTGTAACAAAACCAAATTTCCTTCGTTAAAATCTTTTAAGATAAAATTCTGGCCAAGGACTAATGCAGAGAAAGATTTTGATCAACTTAAGGTCAGGTCAAGCTTCTATACAGTAATACTGTCACTTTTTTTTTGTTTGCTTGTTCTTCTTTGATAATAAAATCTTGACTACTGTTACAAAAGTTTCCCAAGATCTGACAGAATTTGGTATTATGATTTGCCTTGATACCATATTTTTTCTTCATTCTGCATACCACCATCCCAGGAAATTCTGTCATTTTGTGGCCACAATGCAGTTTCAATGATTCAATTAGAGATGGTAACAAGATTGCTTATTGACTAAGGTTGAAAGCAGAAATTCCAGGGCCTCACTTCTCTAATACATTCTCTCAACTGCAGGACCTATTCTTGAATGGTACCTTTGAAACCTAATTTCAGTGTTACTAAATTAGTAAGTTGTCACCTTATTAAATAAACCAAGGACATCTTGTACAGAACTGTTTACATTACAGTTTAATAAAGGGCAGTTATCAAGAAGTTGCAGACAAACATCCTTCTGTGAAGTACTGATACTAAAACATATAAGCAGTATCTCAAGAGGTACACAATCATTTGGACAATCTGTGTACAGTAGCCAGAAAAGAAGGCTCTGTATAAAGGCACACACTTTCCCCCTACCTTTCCAGTATAACCACAGTAATAATCTTCAAGGATATTCTGTCCACGTATGTACCTTTCCTGTTGCTGTAGATCCAGTAAAAGATATTTTGGATACCAATGGATCAGTGCATAGAACTTCCCCTACAGCTGCTGTCTGTTGTCTGGAACAAGGGACAACATTATACACTCCTGCTGGAATTCCAGCCTGGTTTGCAAGCTGCAACAAAAAGGAAAACAGAATTTGCATTATTAGTGCATGAAGAAAACAGTCTGTAAGTCAATGGAAGACAAAAGGGCTTAGCACAGGTGCTGCGGTGTCGAGAGCAGCTTTGCTCTGGTTTAAGCTGTGTTCAAAGTAACCTAATGAAAGATACAAGGATATTTTGTGTATCAAAATGGCCCAATCAGTTTTGAGGTTCTAGACCATATTAGAGGTAATGTACAAAGATTCTCACTGAACTATAACACCTGTATCAAGTCAGTTTGTCTTTTGTTCACATATGAAGCTGGCCAGAGCTACCTTCCATGCCCATCTGACTCCCTGTTTGCAGTGTCAGTCCATTGCTGAGGTAAAGCTTAGCAGTGAAAGCTCACCTCCCCAAGAGCTAATGCTGATAAAGGTGTGTCCTCTGCAGGTTTCACTACCACCGTACAGCCAGCTGCCAGAGCTGCACCAACCTTCCGGGTAATCATAGCGCTGGGAAAATTCCACTAGGAAGAGAGAAAAAAGTACAATCAAGAGTTGAGAAAAATTTGTCTCTTGTCTTTGCAGAAATAACTGACATCTCAAGCTGTGGGCTGAGCTGAAAACCTTCATGTGACTCAGAAGAGTTCAGCTATGCTTACTGGGGTTATAATGGCTGCCACTCCTACTGGCTGCTTCAGCACCAGGACTCTTCTGTCTTTTGCAGATGTCGGAATAACATCACCATAAATCCGTCGAGCCTCCTCCGCAAACCACTCCAGAAATGAGGCTGAATACATGATTTCACCCTGTGCTTCTTTCAGAGGCTTCCCCTTTGATTAAATCAGATTGAAGATACATTATGAGTGGCAAATGGAAGCAATATAAACAAATTCAAGTAATTTTGGAGTTTCCCTTCTTTTCAGAGTATACTTTATGATCCCCTCCCTCTGACATATGATTGCAGCAGAAATAGTTGTGTGAATTCAATATACTGTCATTTTATAATCAATATTTTGTATGCTGTGCTTGGATTCATACCTGCCCAGGACAAGGAAGAAGAATAGCAAATGTAGTATGCATTTATTTAAAAACTCTGATTTAGATGCTATTACCACTCTGAAGAAAGACACAAATCATGGCAAAACAGTTACATGTTTATGCCAGGGTCATTTGTTTTGGGAGTATTGCTTTGGACTATCCCCCGGTCTGATCCCATGGACTGAATGACCGTTAGCAGATGTGACACCACAGATGAGCTGCTGAAGTATCTTCCAGCAAAGTTTTATTGAAAAGAACACCAGTTGGTGAGTTCCCAGACTACTCAGTGATACAGACCAAAGCAGACTGTGAATCCAACTTGGAGACTTGCATGGTTTTTCCCAGTCACAGACATTTCTGCCATGATGGCCATGGTTTAGCTGGATGTGTGCTTTTGCATGCCATGAAGCACAACGTGGGTCTGGTTTCCGCTGGTTAGGTACCACTATCATCAAACCAACGCACTTTATGTATGTCTGGAGGAGGAATGTTTGAAATGCCATCCACTGACCAATGTGAGTGCACAGTATGCCCAAAGTTATTAGAAAGGACATGGTGGCTAACTGGTGAAGTGTGCAGGGAGAGTCTTGGAGGGCCGTCAGTTTTACTTGATGTCACTGTTCGCCTGCGTGTGTTGCGTTTCCTAGCGCGAGGGCCAACACAGGGCAATGCCCGTGCCCACCCCCGCCGCCCTACTCACGTTCTCGGCCGTGATGATCCGCGCCAGCTCCTCCTTGTTCTCCACCATCAGCTCGTACCATCTGCGGAGGCGCGCGCTCCTCTCCTGGGACGAGGGAGAGACAAGGCTGCCGGGGCCGCCGCACGCAGGGACGGGGAAGCGAGGCCCCAGGAGACCCGACCGGCCAGGACCGGACGGCCCCGGGGCCCCCTCGCCGCCACCTCCCGCGGCCGCTCACCTTGGCGGGGAGGCGGCCCCAGGGGGCGCCGGCTTCGTGCGCGGCCCGCACG
>VZTX01000314.1:1333-37397 GCA_013400915.1 Pardalotus punctatus | reverse complement strand
GCCCGGCACAGCTCCGGCACAGCTCCGGCACGGCCCGCCCGCGCCGCCCCGGAGGAGGAGCTGCAGAGGGGCCGGGCCAGAAGCGGCGTCTCGCCGGGGCGCGGCGGCGGGCGGTACGCGGGCAGGGGTGGGAGCGTCGCGGGAGGGAGTAGGGGCGGGAGGGGGTTTCTAGTGCCTGGAGCCCCGTTCCCTGCGCCCCATCGAGACCTCCGCTTTGTAGGGAGAGGGGAGGCTTAGAATCATGGAGTATGCTGTGTTGGAAGGAGCCAATAGGCATCATCGAAGTCCAACTCCTGGCCCTGCACAGGACACCCCAAGAGTCACACCATGTACCTGAGGGCGTTGTCCAAGTGCTTCTTGGGCTCTGCCAGGCTTGGTGGTCTGACCACTTCCTTGGGGAGCCTGTTCCAGTGCCCAACCTCCCTCTGGATGAAGGTTTCCCTAATACCCAACCCTAACCTCTCCTGACGCAGCTTCATGCCACATCTTCAGATTCCTTCTCTGGTTACCACAGAGAAGAGATCAGTGCCTGTCCCTCCTCTTCTCTTCAGAGGAAGTTGCAGACTGTGATAAGGTGTCTCCACAATCTTCTCTTCTCCAGGCTAAGTTGTGCTTGACAGCAGGAGCACCTGTGGGCCACTGGTTCCCATGACAGCTGGTCAGTCTCTGGCACAAAGGCCATGCAAAGCCCCTGCCTGGTGCCACCATCTCTCTGGGGACTGGTGTGGCTGTGCCACATGCATGCAGGGTGGCTGGGAAACACAGGGTGCTCAGCCCCTGCAGCCAGAAGTTCATAGCAAGACACTTGGCAGGGGTACTTCCATGAGTCCCCCACTTATCAGCTGGGCTTTCAATACAGATCGTAAGACCCAGACTTAGTGTGCAATATCCTGTAAGCTCACCAAAGGTGATGAGTTTGTATTACTTTCAACTCAAGGGCTGGTGTCTTTCTATTAATACTGCTTTGGCAATTTGCTTTAATTTCTTTTGTGAAATGGGTTGTATCTGTTTTAAAGCAAGCACACCATAAGCTGGACAAACTGTGAGAGGATGCTCTTTGCCGTGCTGTTGTATTAAACAGATGTCTCACTGCTGCTGTGCAGTGATGCACCAATTACACTGCTCAAATCCTAGAGATATTACAGAATTCAAGTGGGGAGAACACCAATAGGTTGTTTCTTTCTTTATATAAATTACTTTATTTGCAGTAAATGAAAGCATTGGAATAAAATAGCCTTTCAAATTTGGCAGTTGTTTACTTGCTGTGTCAGCAATATGTGTGAAAGAAAAGGCATGCTCCGTAACCTACATTTCAAAGGTCACAGTGCTACGCTCTAGTCTTCTGAAAACCACAGTTGGAGCCAGCATCATGGTTGGTCTGAAGATTTGGTCTGTCTTGCTGGTTATACTCTACCATTTTTGTCAAAGATGTATGCCCTGTGGAATTTCAACACATGTTGAAATAGGTAAGATATGTTAGAAATTAATCTTCTTGAGTTTTGAGTTGCTTGTGAAGAGAAATAAATTCAGATTCAGCTGGAAAACAGAGAGGGAATAATGTTAAAGCAATGAGCAGTCTGCAGCATTTTAAAAATGTAAATAACAGATAAGATAAATTAGTTGTTTGATTTTGGAGTTAGAAACTTTACTGTTTTTATAAGTAAAATGTTTGAATTGGCTTGGGTTACGTATTTTTCGGTCTCCTAAAACACAGGGATTATGTAACTGGAATGTTTTTGTCTGTGGGTCTTACGCAGACAGGGTTTGGTCTGGAGAAAGAAAAAGAACGGTTTAGGCAGTTAGTGGGATTGTTACATTTAAACTAAAGAATAACACAGGTCATTTGTGGTAGCTCTGTTTTCAAAACACCCTGTATTAATTATGCCATACCTGCACAAATAGATAAAATTCTGTAATGTTTTTGTATCTGTGACTAACATCATAAAAATTTTGTTCTGTGTCTCTTTCTGGTGAGTTGGTCTCTGTAGCCTGAACAGCCTAGATTTGTAGAGAACGAAAGAGAGAACTGAGTGAACATCAACATGGAGAAATATTTCTGTTTTGAATTTCTTGTTTGCCTGTGCTATTTTTAAAATCTGGTTTCTTCTGTAGTTATTGCAAGCACAAACATGAGCAGTGCTGAGGTTATTCTGAAACAGCTACTCATAATAATTGACGGTTTTAATTGTTTCTTCTGTTTTTCTTTCTAAATCTATTGCTCAAACAGATGGTAAAACATAGGATGTTGCCTCTATTCAGGTCATTTTCTCAGACTTTAAGTCCTGAATACATACAACTTAGAACAAGTTAAAGGCTGGGATTATTCATGCTGTTTGAGACTGGAGTGTGTTCCCTTTACTGAGTGTTGTACCCTTGGCCAGCATCCTGGAACCATTTACTTTTCCTGACAATGTGTCAAGAAACGCATAATAATCTGTAGGAGAAGTCATGCTGCCTGAGGTTAGGCAAGTGCTCACATCTCTGCAAGCTCAGGTGTCTAATTACCGAGTATGAGCTTCTGAGGACTTGAAATAGCAGATTTGCCACAACAAAGTGTGTTTGCAAAAGAATCTGCAAAGAGAAACACGCTTACAGATCTGTTCTAAAGCAGTCATTTTATTTCTAATTGAGGGAGTATGTTGCAGAAAACCTGCGTTTATATAATTTAAAGATCTTGGTTGTCTGAGTTGTGTGTACACTTCTGTTGGGTCATAGTTTACAACAAATTTTGTCCATTTGTTTGAAAATTACATTAAACTGTGGTCAGCTGTGATGCTGATAAAATGAGTGCTCTTATTGTTGTGCACATACAAGTCTGTGATGATAAGATGAAAGTATTTCCAAATTCCAAACTCTGAGTATTCCAGGAAAACAAAAACAAGGAAACAAAAAAAAAAACAAAACACCAAAACAACATAAAACCAAACCAAACCAAAATTAAAAAAAAAAAAAAACAAAAAAACCCCCAAAAACAAAACAAAACAAAAACCCACAAAACTGTAGAGAGGAATTCCTCTCACTCAAAGCCAGCACCAAAGAAATCCTGGACAGATTGTTGAAAGTACTTTTAGAATGGTGAAAAGCTCTGCCTGTTTGGAATGTTGATTGTGTTCAATGTGCTTGGCAGAGCTGTGCTCTGTCCTACTTGCCATGGCTGTGCCTGGAGGCAGGTCTGACTGGAGAAGCTCTTCGCCCTAGGGGTCCGGGTCAGACTTGTGAGGCTCTGTGAAATTGTGGGGATCTGTCATAAAATTCCTTGTAAAAGTGGAGTTGTAGAATCTGGGCTCACTTCAGCAGTGAGAGAAGTGCGGGGGAGATGTGAGGCAGAAAAAGCAAACTGCAAAACTGAGGCTCTCCCACACTGGAATCAGAGATGTGTGTAGAAATGTCTGAGCCTTAACATTTTAGAGTATTGTTTGTTATTTTGTTGTTGTTTGTTTTGTTGTTGGGTTTTTGGGTTTTTTTGTGATGTGATTTTTTTTTTTTTGGCAAGGAACATATTAAATTCATTCTTTGTAAATAGGTTTGGAGACAATATTGGGCATTTTTAGAATAGTGTTGATAGATCATTCCTGGGATCTAATATTAATTAGGAGGAGGCCTCATTAAAGAAAAGGATGTCAGTTTGTTTCATTCACTCGTTATGCTAGCTAAATAATGATTTTGGCAGTGAGAGTATCTGCCAATTCAATGCATAAATAGTGTTATTTACTTTACTGTCTTTAGATTTCTGTTACTTTTCATGCATGTTAAAAATTAATCAAACTGTTAAACACCTGTGTTGATTCCCAATGCACCTTTTTCACTGTTAAAGGCAACAGTGAAACTTGAAATACAGGACAGCTAGAACTTTATGTTCCACACTCTGTGTGTGCTGGGTGTGGTCCTGTCTGTTCACTGCTGTAGCTCATTTCTAGACATGGAGAGTTCATTTCCCTGCAATTTCAGCTTGGGAGCTGGGAATTAGAGAGAGACTGAAGATATGCCACAGAAAGAGAACTTCCTTATTAACTCCCTAGGTGAGAAAACACACCCTCTCACAGGTACAAAATTCTGTGAGAAATCGTGTTTCATGCGTGTGGCACTTGGCTTAGGTATAAAAATGTGATGTCTTCTGGTTTTGATAGTGCTTCTAAAAAAAATGGGCCTAGACACAATACCTATAAACTTCAATATGTTGTTTTTCAGCTCACAGAGCTCTGGAATTTTTCCTTAAGCATGAAGGGAGTGTTAATTATAGACAGGTAGGAAGTGTATTATTGGTTAATTTGTGCACCCTTCTTCTGAATGTTTTTCTTTCTGTCTTCTTGCTTTTCTTTACTGTGCCCAGTAATATGTGTGTCAATATTGTGCCCAGACTGTATTTTTAACTTTTTTGTTGAAAATAATTTGACTCCTTCTGAATATTATTTCAGAAATATAGCAATTATACCAATATGTGTATATAAATACTTTGTGGGGTTTCCTGCATGTTTTCCCATCGTCTTTGGTCATATTCTATGTGAGCAGTTATATTAGAAGAATCAGCAGAGGACTTTGGGAAAGGAGATTTAATAAACCTAAACACAGAAAAATAACAGCAAGGTTTTGTGCACCACATGGTGTATTTTACCAAAATAATAGCTGTATTTTTCTGGATATTTAGAATGTATCTTTGATGCTGGCAGTAAAATGTGGTTTTGTGCTGTGCAATAGCATTCTAATTCCTTTTTCCCCCCATCCTTTCCCCAGTTATTACTAAGCCATCAAGATGCATTTCAGGCTGGGAGCATTTATCCTGATGCCTTTTATCCTCCAGTCTGCAAACATGGTAAGAAAAGCTTTTTAAGTCCAATGTTATAACAACTGCATATTTTTATTTTTCATATAGGATATCCATTTAGAGTTTAATAGGGTTGAAAATTGTTACATTGTAAGACATGAAGTGTGGTCAAAAATGCTTTCCTTCAAAAACTATCCATCATTTTTGTTAGAGCCTTTTTGTAGAACTTCGTAAAGAAATAATGCATTTGAAAATGTTTTAGAAAGTAACTCTTGGGTAAATTTAACTATTTAATGAGTAGGGTAATTTGATAGAAGGATGCTGTTTGACTAAATTAGGTCAGATTACTGAGTACTGAGAGGACAAAATTATCTTTCTTTTATAAGTCTTAAGGAAGGCCTAAAGCTGTTTCTGTATTAGGAACTATTAGTTTCTGTCAGATCAGTCAAAAAGAAAATAGGAGAATCTAAAAATCCCACAGCAACAAAATAGTGTAGGACTTGTTGGGGGTGGATGGACAAGTATTAATAATATCCCAGTTTAAAGCCTTTGTTTTCTGGAGTGCAGTATGTTGCCTTTTACTGTTGCTGTTGGAAATTAATGTCAGTCTTAGTTTTGCTGCTTGCAGATCAAAAGACCGCACTACAAAATTAGCATCCTCTTGCAATAGCTGTAAAAAGTATGTCTTGACTTGCAGGTGGTCCCCTGATTTCTCAACTCTAATAGGTCAGCTCTTGATATAAATCAGTTCCTCCAGCAACATTAAAGCTATAAAGCAGCCAGCTAGGCCTTGCTGTAGGATATTTGCTACTGAAATCCTAAATCTGGATAGTGAGAAATTGGCAAATGGGATAAAGAGCCTGTCCTCCAGTTACAAGCTATTAGGATGCTTAGGCACATACGAGAGACAGGGCAGTGATAAGTACTTTGTGTGAGGATATCTGGCCAATTCATTGTTGAGATATTAGTGGAAGTTTAAAGTATGGGAAGTAGCTTATTTTACTGGGCCATACAAATGCCATTAAATTTGAGATGCACTTAGGATCTTTGTTTGGTTTAGAGCCAAATCACACAGTTGTAGCCAAACATCTGA
Organism: Pardalotus punctatus; assembly: GCA_013400915.1. Lineage (NCBI taxonomy): Eukaryota > Metazoa > Chordata > Aves > Passeriformes > Pardalotidae > Pardalotus > Pardalotus punctatus. The sequence continues at coordinate 31,542 of VZTX01000314.1, read as the reverse complement.
TTGTTTCTCAGACACAGGTTGTTGATGCTTCCTGTTGGTTATGCTGACTACAGGCTGCTTGGTTCATATCCTGATGTGCTCAGATCACCTCTCTGCTCCTTCTATTAATACTGGTTTTGTCTTCTGTCACTCATTGAGTCACTGTTCTTGGTTTTCTGCCTGGCTCTGCCAACTTGTCCCAAACTTCAGTCTCCCTTGCCTTGGTTTCATGACTGATGTTCTCCTGAGATTTTTTTCAGTTCCTACTTCAGCTTGGTTATTTCTATCTACCTCATCTTTCCCTTCTAACAGGTTTGAGCTTTGCCTTATACTAGGCCAGAGGCTCTCTATCTGCAGGATCCAACCTTCATTCCTTCACTAATGGTGGACTCCAACTTGCCTTGTTAGAGTTGGACCACTTGTCAGCAGCCTTCTTAGTCAATGTGAAAGGAGTAGGTACCTCTGCAGACCTGAGCTGTTTTAACTGAGTGTGACTAGATCAAGAACAAAGCCATCCAGACTGACTTTCTGGGCAGGAGACAAACTTAGATGTAGAAGGCTGCTCTGAGTTTGCAAATACCTAGCAAATACCATCCTTCTGTTATCTAATTTAGCTGCATGGTAAAGTGTCAAGAGGCCAGGAGGTAACTGAATTACCCCCAAGGTCTGCTCTCTCAGTGTTTAATCTACCCTAATATTGTGCAGTTTCACACTGATGTGTCAACAAATACATACCCTTCCTCCATGAGTAATGATGGTCTGAAAAATCTTCTGCCTGCCTTTTTCTCCTTTAGAGAATTTAACATTGTGCTGCTTGGTCTCTTTATGTCAACATCCCTTTGCACTTAGCTTTATGTAAGTACACAGAAATTTTTGGGCAAGGCCACTGTTAGATCCTACGCAATCTTTTCTGTCTAAATTCAAGTGAGAGTAGTAATTGATTCTTCAAATGAAACCTGATTTTTCCTGCTTTCTTCCCTTTTTCTCCTCCTACACTTACTGTATCTAGGCTAGTTTGCCTTTCTGTTGAAAATGGTGGTGATGATGACATAGCCCTTCTCTGCCCTGTGGAAACTGATACCTGTCAGAAAACATGATATTTTGAGATGGCTGTCATTCCAAACAGCTTTTCTGCCTTACAAGTGGATGCATTGTTTTAGTCAACAGCTTCTCTGTCAGCTCTCTTTATCTTCTCTGCTGGGAGGCAGTTTTCATTGTGCTGTACCTACTCACAGGCACAGAAAAAAGGAACAGGCACAGAATTTTCAGATGCTTCAAACCAAAATCATAGAAGGTAAATCTAGTATCTGTGTTGATAGTATAAATCACATAAAAATAAGTATCTTTTGGCTCTTCTCATAACATGGATTGCAAAATGTATCATCTGAATGACATGAAATTGAGCAAAAGTCTGTGGATTTTTTAATGGAGAAAACCCTTTCTTTTTATTTTTTATTTTTAATTTTTCCCCAGAGAATAAATAAAATACTGATATAATTCTATTGCAATAGGAATGTTCCATGATGTGTCTGAAGACACTCACTGGTCACCATTTCTCAAAGCAAGTATTGACTACATCAGAAGAAATTATCCTCAGCCTTGGGAAGAGGTAAGAAAACTTGATTAACTTTTGACTTTGCTTTCAACTGTTTTCTTCACATTCACTAGTTGCAATTTCATCCTTCGTGAGGTGTAGAAAAAAATCCAACATTTTTGTATTAAAGTCTCTGCTAATATAGGAATACTTGAAATCCTGTTTTCATCTTTGCCATACAAAAATTTTACAGTTTCAATATAAAGTCTGTCAGTTATCTCCACTGTGGTCTGGTGCTTATGATATATTTCATAGGTCCAAACTTTGAAATGTGATTGGTGGTCTTACATTCCTATGAGATCTGGTTGAGTGCCTGCCATTTAAAAACCAGATACCTTTTAGAATTCTCACTTGTGAAATCTTAAACTTAGTCCTGATTTGCTCTTGTTCATGGTCTGTGAGTACATAGGAGGAAAGGAAAACAATTCATCAAAAGTGAGAGTGCAGAGGAATGTGTTTCTCTCTTCTGTGTGCCCACACAACACCCATGGTGGCAGAGGGAGCGCACTCCTCGGAAGTGGAAGTGTTTATCCCTGGTCCTGGAAAACAGTTCAGTACACATTTAACTTGAAGTATGCAATTACCCTCACATCAACCATGTAATTCTATGGCCTTGGACTGTATAAAGTGCTTAAATCTTCTCAAGGTACAACAGAGGACCCCAGCATTAAGGAGTAAGTGATCAACACTTTGTCATTGTGAGTTCTTAGATGGTAAGAATTTCTCACCTATATCCTTGTATAATGCACATATGTAAAATGCTAATGTTTTCTTAAAGACAGTAGTAAAATGACTGGTATTACTAAAAATGGATTGTTTTCATGTAGGCTACAGAGAAGCTGGTGGCTTTCCTGTTTGGAATTGCCTCACATATGGTGGCAGATGTTAGCTGGCATAGCCTGGGTATCGACCAAGGATTTCTAAAGGCCATGGGAGAGGTAAGCCTGTATTATTTTGTTTATTGATACAGCTAGATGTATTGGAATGGATAGCTTCACTTTGGACTGTTGTGGGGAGGAAAGAGAAAAGAGAAAAGCTGTAACCCTGTTTCAGGAAGGTTTTTGGAGAGACACAGTGTCACAAACTTCATAAGAGTGAAGCTGGTGAGGTTTGGGACCTGTAAACATTAGGGCAGCTTGGAGAGTTTGTTTCTGCTCATGTTAAATGAAACAGGTAGTTCTCTTGTTTTTCTCTTTCTCCAGATTGATTTTCATGGTTCATACTCAGAAGCTCACAGTGTTGGAGATTTTGGTAATGTTTCTGTTTGCCAATCATAGATCCTTGTATTGGAATAACTAGTCCTCTTCAAAACCATGGTGGTTGATTCTGGCTCTTATCCCGTGCAATGCAGGAGCTAAGAATGGCATATGGACACTGTATTCTTGCCCTCCCCCATGGCTTGCAAAGCCCTGCTGTACCTGTCCTCATGCTCCAGGTTTCAGGAGATGTGATAAGACATATGGGCTCTTGGATTAAAGCCAAAATGCAAACCAAAGGATGCTAAGATTTAGATGGAATCGCTACTTTGATCTTAAATTCTGCATTATTCTCTGGAGGTATAAAATGTGCAGCATACTTTCAGGTGAACCATGTCTGTATTCTAAATGTATAGCTGGAAGATCTGCCATATAAATGCATATAGCAGAGCCACACATAGCTTCATCCAAACTGTTATCCATGACAGATACTTAACAGGTTTTGTTTGTTGGGCTATGTGGGGTTTTTTCATTCTTTCATCCTCAGGAGGAGATGTAGTGAGTCAGTTTGAGCTGGACTTCAGTTATCTGGCATCAAGTTGGTAAGATAATGAGGTTTTCTTCTTTAATATTTAATTTTTATTCCATATATTCGTATATAATATAATATAATCACACATAATATCACATACTTCTGTATTAATTAATCTGTTTTAACAAAAGGTTGTCCGTCTTTCAAAATAAACAATTTCAACTATTTTAAATGAGTTTGGTATTCCTTATATGCATATTTAGTATTCCCTGACATGAAAAACAGGAAAAACTGGAGAGTTTTATGTACAGGAACACAGGAAAAAAGATTAAATTATTTATCTCTGAAGTTATAAGTAGTAATATATAAAACAACTAATGAAAACCTTTTGCAAGAATGTCCTAGCAGCTAGTTAAATAACTCAGTTATGTGTCAATCTAAGTGCAATTTAAAGTCTTGGAAGCTGAGGATGTTGAATTCAGAAAGTTTTAAAAGCATAAAAATTAGCATAAGATTTAGATATACACTTTTCTTTTTCTCACAGTTCCATGTGCAGTCCTGGTCTTTCTGGCATTTGTAAATCTTCATGGCCTTAGGTAGTCTTTTGAAATTTAGACTATTTTGTAAGCTACTGTTATTACAAGAACTGTAACCTTTTATCAGGTGATGCAGAACGTCTGCTGTTGTAATACATTCTTTCTGGTTTTAGGTATGTACCTGTCAAAGACCTAGCAGCTATCTATAAGGAATATTATGGGAAAGAGATCATAACTGAAAGCACAATTGCTGAATGTACTCTTCTGCTGTTTTTTGAACTGTAAGTTGAATTTTTCTCCCTGAGTTTTTTGTAAGTGAAACATGTGTAGGAAAAGTATGATAATAGTATTTGAAACACCTTATGCATTGTGTCAGCAATATAGACTCCCTCCTAGACCCCAAAATCACAGAACATCTGAATTTTTTTTAATGACTAGAATTCAAATTTGGACTGCTTAATTATTGTTAAATTAATTAATACACCGCAGATGGTGAATCTTGGTTATTTAATAAATTTATACATTTAGCATATTTGTACCTATTTATTTGAGAACAGCTGTGTCTTCAGGTACCATTGCACTGTGGTGAGTTAGCAATACAATTATCACGTACCGAAGGAGTATCTAGATACATGCCTTATCTACACTTTATGCAGATCCCTTCAAGTCCAAAAGTAGTTCAGAAAAGACATTGGATATCTGTCAGTGTCTGCTTTTGTATATCCTGAACAGCAGAGCTGTATCCTGTATTTCACTTAATTATCAAGTCACACAGCATTTACAAAAACTGAATCCTTCAAAATTAAGGGCAATAAAGGTCATATCATTACTTTTTACATTACAATTTTGAAAATATATTAACAACCAACACAGAAATGTAATGACTTGCATAGTATTTACCATATAGGACTCTTGAAAAGAGCTGTTTAATAATTAAATATTAAATGAAGCAAATTTTATTTCTGAAGATTTTTTTTTTCAGGCATGGAGAAAGACTTCTTGTTGGCAAGGTTGGTTTTCTGTTTTTTTTATAAAAATGAACATATAGCATGGAGACAGTGTAATCCATCTTACTGAATATGTTGCCTGTCTCTTAGCTTTTTCCAATATACGCTAGTAAGTCTCCATTTCTGGTGGAGAAGTTCCATGAATATTTCCTTGGAGGAGTGGATGACATGGCATTCTGGACAAACAACATTTTTGAGCTGACAAGCCATATGCTGGAGAATGGAACCAGGTATAGTGTGCATCCTGAACTATGAAACCCGGTAGTCAAGTACAGACACCCACTGAGATCCTCACTTGGACAAAGGGATTTCCGTGTCTGTCTTTTACCTGGGTGCCCAGGATTACACAGGCCTTGAGTTTGCATTTCTTATGTGTTCACACTCCTTTGCCCTGGCAAGCCTCTGCCTTTCCCAGCTGATATGTAGCAGGGAAAATTTGGAGGATTTTTAAGGCATACTCAAGGGTTTGCTTAAATGGTGCATAGCCATGCCCTGAGGTTCTGCCTGGACTGGCAATCTGAGCCTGCACCTTCTGGCTGCAGCCATCAGTCAGCAAAGACATACCTTTTGAGGAGAGTTCAGATATGACTTTCAGACACTGAAGGCAAATAGGACTAGAAAGAGTAGGAGTATCTGTGCTAGTGTTTAAGCTCAGGCTTCTGCTCACAATTTCATATTTTTAGAGAAGTTTAACCTTGTACAGCTCTCTTACAAATACAACCTTTCTGTAAATAATTTTAGAAGACCAATAGTGGCAATTAATCCATCTATTTTTATGGAAAATATCACTGTTGCTATTTTTGGAAATTATATTTGAAATACAGAATGGCACAATCTGTTAAGTTCTTTGTTCCAGAATGGCACTTTCATTAATAGCTCTTTAGATTCATAGAGATAACAAAGCATGTTACAATAGGTTTCCTTAAAGAGTTCTATAAAGACATGTGATATTCATACAGAACCTAATCAATATCATCAAATAAATATTATAGGGGTTTCTAAGGGTTACGATGATCCTCTGATTTTGATTTTCTTGAGAAAACTGATGACTTCTAGCAGAGAAATCAGTAAAGATAAAAGCTGTATTTTTAGTTTCACTTCCATTGTGGTAAAATCTTTAAAGTGCATTCTGTGTATTTTTCTTTAGTGGCTGCTACCTGCCTGAGAACCCTCTGTTTATAAACTGCACAGAGGAGCAGAAGGACAACCACATGTAAGTATAGCTCTCATGGTTTAAAGTTTTAGTGAAGAGAGTCTTCTCATAATGTGGACAGTGAGCTATTGAAAATTAGAGATATTTTGGATTATCTTTTTGTGTGTGAATTTGAGATTCTCTTAGCATTAATAACTAAGTCTTGTATAAAGGAAATGTGCAGAACCTAAGAGAGAATTTTATCTCAAGTCATTAGTTCAATTATATTAATTCTTATCACTGCCTTCTTTATTTTAGCAGAAACAAACAACCAAAACACGAACATCACAAGGATACAACTTCTTTGCCTGCAGAAACACTTGAGAAAAATATAAACTATACAGAGAGAGGAGTTCAATTCAACATACAGCCTTGGGCAACAGTAAGTGAGAAGTAACAGATGTGTCAGGTAAAATTCAGCTCTATATAAAATTGTTTCCGTTTCTGTCTGAAATGCTGTGTGATGGAGCAGGGTGTCTGGATGTTGACAGTAGCTGACTTCATGGCCATTCCAGTACCATTGTTCATCTATGTATGTACATCATAAGTACTCAATTTTTACACTTTGATTATTGTATAGTGAAGTTAGAACACATCCCGCACTACCAAAAATGACAAAATATATATTTAGTATTTACATTTTATGGACACATAATTGCTTTTTTTGGGTTAAGAACTCACAGCAAAGGATAGTAGTGAATGATTAGTAGTGCTCCTTTTAGAGCATACAGATTTTTGTCTTTCTAAAATGGTGCTTATGATCTGAGTCAGACTCCTCTGAAATCCATGTGGTGATTTCTGCGGTTGGTGATTTGGTTTTTGAGGTGCCCCAAAATGTTCTAGAGTTTCAACCCATGTTTTAACCACTGTTATGTCTCTATATTTCAGAAATCTCTCCACTTGATAAACCGTGCTTTTAAAACCAGTGTCGGGGGAGCATTAGGAACTACACATCAGAAATCTTCTAAGGATATCTCCAAGCCAGCAGCTTCGTATTTTCTGACTTCACCCTATGCTAGGCTTGGATGGTTGGTAATTTTTTTCATCCCACCTCACTCTTAATTTCTGAAAATTTTGACTACCCACCAAAATAGTATTGTTGATCCTTTGGATACTCTTTCAAGGTGTTAGTGCAAATCAATTAATGGTACAAATCTGATGGAATGGCTTATATTGTATGCCCAAAACAGCAAGTTAACCTATAAGATTTTTCTTTCAGATGTTGATCAAGCTCAGAATGGAAGGAACCAGCATTAGAACTAACATTTTCTCTAGTTCTGAACAGTATAGGATCATTGTTACCCTTTTTTATTATTGGTTGATGTTTGTGCAAAATTACTTGTCTATCATGAATTGATAACTGATGATGTTAATAAGAGTTCTTGGAAATACTCAAGTTTACTAAGGAGTTCAAAGGCAGATTCAGAACAGAGAGACGCATATTCTCTCTCTCCTTGCCAATGATGTTCTACCTTGACCTGCAACAGGGAAGAGTAAAAAAATTGATTTGCATTGCTGCTTGTCTAACTTCACTTCTGTTTCAAAATTTGGATTTAATTCTTGAGTTTACTTCACACTAGACAAGTTAACAGTAGTTAGTTCTTTCCATATCGCCTTCTAAACTCCATCATGTGATCCTTTTGCTTATCTCCTGTTAAGTCCATCAATTAAATCAGATGTTCTGTTTAAAAGATATTTAATTTCCTTTTTTTATATTCTTTGTCATATGCAAGCAGCCCTTTTTCATGCTCCTTGCTCTGATTGTTCTCAGATGCCTTATGTCAGTAAAAAGTGGTTCCTATAGATGTCAGATGCATTAATGAAGATGAATCTTAAAGACTGTTTTTATTTAATTTAAAAAAAACACAAATAAATATATGATATAAAGAATGCTCTGAAGATTTTTAGGATTTTACAAAACAATATGAGGAACACAGGTCCGGGTTTATCTGAATTTTTTTTTTTTTTTCCCCACTAATATTGTGGTAGTCTGGAAACTAATGCTGATTTTGTTGATTCCCTTGCTGTACAGGGCAATGATCTCAGCAGACCTAAACCAGGATGGATACGAAGATCTGGTGGCTGGAGCACCAGGGTACAGCACCATGGGCCATGTTCAGATAGGAAGGGTATATGTGGTCTATGGCAACCAGTCAGGTTTGCCGCCAGAGGACATGGATCTGGATAAGAAAGCTGACCAAGTACTACAGGGACATCAGGTAAGGGGTCAGGTCAGATATTTGTCACTTAATTTTTTTTCACCTGAAAACTGGTGAATTTTGACTGAGCAGTGGTATCATTAATCCTGAAATGCTCCTCCTGATTAAAGATGCCATATGCTTTTCAAGAAAAATAATAATTATTAGAGCCCCAGGAACAATTGAAGCAATGGTGATGTGTAGGTTCACTTTCATTACTCTGCCAGATAAGTGAGTATTAGACCATGAAGTACCCTTAAATAAATCTGAGCTAGTGTCTCTCTAAGTCGGAGTATAACTAATTCCATTCCCTGCATTTAAGAAAATATTGTATTTCCTGCCCTTTTTAATCTAAAATTATTAATTTGATATGTTTCTATTCCTTTGAAGCTACGTTTCTACATTAATTAACTTCTCCCCAAATCATTGTGTTTCTAGTAAGGGAACTGAAAAAAAAAAAAAGATAAAACTGTGATTCAACATGATGGTGGCTGGTTTGTAAGCAAGAAGTAGGAGCAAATGAACCTTTTGAGTATTGAATATGATCCTCTGTAGAAAATACCTTTATTCACAAAGATGATAATAGGGAGAGATGAGATACATTTCTTTTTAATCTGTTTCTGTGGTTATAAACCATGCAGTAACAGCTGCTGTCTTCTTACAGAATGTTTTAGTGATTCACACTTACAATGCTCTCAACAGGAAAGGCCATAAGCTTAACATCAATGGTGCACTGGGCTCAGAAGAGGAGATAGCAAAGCAGCACTAAATTATGTTCAGCTGTCCTTCATTTTAACACTTCCACGTCCTCAAACGGAACAGTTGACTTTGAGTTAGTGTCTTGGCATGGGGGTTATTACCTAGGAGAAAAAGAATTGTTTGGACTTTTGTCATCTGTTTCCAGTTCTTCTGTGTGCAAATGTACATTAGGTTTTCATGCTTTTGACTTGAAAACATGAGAACAATCCCTTTTCTTTAGCCTTCAGGAAGATTTGGTTCTGCCTTGGCAGTCCTGGACTTCAATGAGGATGGAATGCCAGATCTGGCAATTGGAGCACCTTCTGTGGGATCTCAGTTTCTGACTTACAAAGTAAGCTACAAACATTGGTTTGTGGGGTTTTTTTAACTCTCCAAACTGAATGATTTTATTGATACATTTTTTTTAAAATATTGAAATGAAAGAGAGAATTTCTGTTGTTGCTCAAGGTGACATTGTAATTTAAAAAGAGAAGTTTATAACCTTTGTGTGTACTTTGACTAGAGCAATGACAGCTACCTGTATTTCTCTTTCAATGGACTTTTTGCACATTAAAAATCCAAACCAGATTGAAACTTTGCAGCACTGATGTGCTGGAAATGAAAAGGGCCATTCATGAAATACAAATGTACTCTTTTAATTTAGTAACAGAGAGTCTGGAATAGAACTCGTGGGTCAATGCATTTTGTCATTTGCTGTCACAGGCCAACAAATGATATCTAAAATGTGATATGAACACAGACACATTTGCTAAAATAATCAAATTACAGAGGCTTGATTACTTTCAGCTTACCAGATAAACCCATATAATTGTCCCTGAGTATTTTCAGGCCATGCAAATTGAGAGGTAAATTGTTTTGATTTAAACTATATCCATTTAGCTTAAAACTCTTCAGAATTTTAGATGTTAATTTACCTGTCTAAAAAATAATTTAAGTGCTTTTACTTAGACTCACTACTTGGAAAATTGTGTGCATCTGTTGAGCCTGGCACTGTTTGCCATTGCATTAAATAATAATTAACAAAATTTGAGCCACCTGAACATGAGTATTACAAGCATAAATATACACTATACTGCCCTTGCTCCTTACACACAGTATGATGAAAACTTACTTCTCTAGTTTGTTGCTTGGTTACAGCAATACCTATTACCAATGGATATTCTTAGGTTTGGGGTGGGAAACAAAGTATTATGAGAAGGCTCTGAGAGGAAAAATAAAGTTGTATGAATAGCCCTTGCAGAACTGTTCCTCTCCTTGTGATGTGCTTTGGATTTAATACTTGGTACTGACATGCAGGTGCTCTCATGCTGTATTTGCTTTTCCTGCTGTTTAGGGTGCTGTGTATGTCTACTTTGGCACTGAGGGAAGAGGCTTGGCTCTTCAGCCAAACATCACCATAACTTGCCAGGTACATTGATAATGTATATCCTGTTTATACTATCCTGTTTGCCAGGCTAACACAGGGCTGCACAGGCAGGAGGTGAGACGATGGGGAAAAGAGCTTATAGGCTTAAAGAAAGGAATGTTGAATCAAACTTACCATTGCAAGGAAAGTTAGAATGATGGGGATGGAGCAAGCAGGTACTTGCCTAGATTGGTTGTATGTGGGAAAGACATTTGTACCCCAGTGCAGGGGAGGCAGCAGGGTGAATAGAAAGGTGCATAGTCTTCAAAACCAAAAAAAAAGCCACCAAAAAACCCCACCCAAACCAAACAAAAAAGCAAAGAAAACAAAATTTAAGCCAGGGAGTGGGAGGGTAATTTGGTCAGAAGCAAAGTTAGCTCTTTAGAATTAAGTTGCTCTATTTTGCTACAGAATTGGTGGTTTCACTTCTATTTCAGACTTAAACTAACTGTTTATTGCAGTATTCCTACTGTAATCTTGGTTGGTCCCTCCTGGCAGCTGATGTTGATGGGAATGGAAATGCTGATCTGATTGTGGGCTCTCCATATGCACCCGGTGGTGGGAAGCAGAGAGGATTTGTAGTTGCATTTTACTCTCATTTCAACAGGATTGACCAAGGTAATATTTGTTGAGTAAATTAACCCTCCCATACTTCATGTGACTATTCATTTGTTCCTAATTAATCATGAGATAATTCAGGTTCAAAGTGATCTCAGAGGATGTCCAGCCTCCTACTCAATAAGGGGGTAGCTGTGAAGCCAGACCAAATTGCTCAGGGCTCAGTCCAGTTGTGTCTTAAAACCTCCAGTGACAGAAATTGCACAGCCGCTCTGGGCAGCTGTTCTGCTTCTTGACAGTCCTCATAGGGAAAAAAATCTCTTGTTACAGCCAGTATGAACCTTTCTTGTTTCAGTTTATGTTCATTGTCTATTGACATCATGCATCGTGACCCCATAGGCACGGAAAGCATGGAACACCCCTACTAAATTTGCTCCAGTTTATCAACATTGTTCCTGTTACAATGTATTATAGGCGTGATCTAGGGAACAATCACTCTCAATCTCTTTGCCATGCTCCTGCTTATATAGTCGAGGGCACTTCTGGCTGTTAAAGCCTTACACTCAGCTCTCTGCCCAGAGCCCTTTCCACATGGCAACTCCCCAGCCAGTCTGTCCCCAGCTGTATCACTGCAAGGGCATCTCCTTTCCCAGGGTCAGGTGTTGCATTCATCCTCACCGAATTTTGTGCGGTTCCTGTCAGCCTGTTACTCCAGCCTGCCTGGGTGCCTCTGCATGGATCACCCCCCTGCAATCTCCTGTTATCTGCCAGCTTCACAAAAGGGCATCTTGTTGCCTTGTCTGAATCATTTATAATAAAGTGTCCAACAGGATAAGTCTAAAGATTGATCCCTGAAGGCGCTCCACTTGTTGCAGGCGTTCAGAGAACACCACACTGAACTCTTTTCAGGGTGTTCATCTCAACCAGATTTTTCCCATCTGGTTTTCCATCCATCCAGACTGCAATGTCCCAGGATGCAAGAACCTTGTGGAAAACTGTGTTGAAAACCTTGCTAAAGCAATGTATTCAACTATGTATTGTGAGATAGGATAGGCTCACTGCTCTTCCTTGGAAAATTGCAAATGAACCTCAACAAATAAATCTTTATCATTCTGTACCTTCCTTCATGTGGCTAAAGAGGAATGCTACAAGTGAGTACAGTTAATGAGGTTTCTTGTGAGTGAGGGAGGAAATTTCATATATGGAGCTAAATAATAAAGCTTAGGCAGCTTAATCAGAATCATGTGATTGAGATTTACAATAATATTTAATTGTTTCAGCTTATTCTAATTAATGTAAAATTAGAAGCCACAAGAACATGGGTTTCAAAACACTGCTAACTGACATTTTTGTAAAACCAAAGCCCAGAATGAGTTATTTAAATTATAACCAGAATTATTTGAAGCTCTCCCACCCAGCACCCTTGAGGAATTACAAGTTCAGATAAACAGTAAGTAGTTTAGGGCAGGTGTGACTGGTTGCTTTTATTTACTTCATGTAGGCTCTTGGAAGGATTGAGAAACAGCCTGTGTAAAAAAAAAATCTTTCACCAGCCACTACAGTTGCAGGGAGAGCAAGCGAAGTCAACAATTACTGGTGCCACGTTATGGACAGTGTAACTTTGCACAGAGAAACTTGTCATAGAATGAATCAGTGGAGGACTGCAAACGGGTTTTTCAATGCCAGGGCACTCCAAGATTTAACTCATACTTTTTCTGGTCTCTCAGGACTTCTGTCAGTTCAAGATGCCAACTGGATGGTGGAGGGAGAAGAAAACTATGCTTGGTTTGGATTTTCACTTGACAGCTGCCAGCTGGAGAATGTAACATTACTGCTGATTGGTAGCCCTACATGGAAGAGTTGTTCTAGGTGTGTTGTATGTGGCAGCTTACTGTCTCCTCCCCTCTGCTCTACTTCTGCAACATTTAAGATTTGCAATAGATTAGACTTCCAGCTTTTTAGGAAGTTTCTTTTTTGTTCTGCCTAGAATATTTTTATTAAATTCTTTTTTATATATGTTTACCCTTATGAAGACAAAGGTCTTTACAACCTCTATAGGGCAGGTTTTTGCTATTTAGAGACATGTAAGAATTTCTTTAGTTTTCTTGGGGAGGGAAGGGGGCCACAAAAATGCTGACGGGTAAGCATGCCTTAAATAATCATATGGATAGCTCTTACTTTGAGATAGCATTTTTAAAAGCAAATTAAACATTAAGATGTATTGGATGATAAAAAATTGATAGGCCAATTCTGCACTCTAAATATTGTGTAATTAGTTAGAACAAATATGGGAAATACTAAGAGATTTCTGGAATTTGTCAGGCACTATTATTCCAAAGTAAAAGGGGAAAACATGTACAAAATGATGTTGTTACATAAATATATTTTGCATTGTAATTCAAGCTGCAGTCCCCTCTTGTCGGATGTCAGACAGAGTGTTGGGAAGGTGTACGGGTACAACCCACCAAGTACAGAGCGCTGGTTTGAGATAACCGGAGACAAGGTAGGGCTCCTTCTTTAGTACGGGACCTTCTGAATAATTTGAAGTAAAGTGACAGTCTGTAGAAATTACATAGGTGTTTTGAAAATCTGACAGGAGATGGGCAAAATGGGTTTGTCTCTGGCCAGTGGTGTGATGTCTGTGGCTGGGAGCACAAGGAAAGTTTTGGTGGTAGGTGCACCTACTGCAGGTATGTCCTGAAAATTTGAGACCATTTCTGCTTTAGGATGTCTGTTTCTGTGTGACCAGAGAAGAGATACAACTCTTAAGCTAGAAAAGGGACCTTTAAATTGCCATGTAATTTAAAAAGATGTAAAAAAAAAAAATTAGAAATCACTGTAATCGCCTCTATGTGGCTTAACTTCAGTGGGCATTTTTCCTTCCTTAAAATGGGCTTAATAGCATTACTACTTTGCATTATTTGTGTAACACTGATTTGCTGGTAGACTGCATATTTCTTGGAATTGAAACAACACAGTATTTTGTCTTTACTCTGGCAGTAGACAGTAAGGAATTGGGAAAGTCAAAATGCAGAAGCCCAACTTGAATGCATTTTTTACCTGGTACTATGACTAAGAGATTTTTTTCCTATGCTAATTAGTGCTAATCCCATATAATGTTTGATGTTATTTGATACCTTATATTAATTTTGTCCATTTTATGTAATGCCAGTATTAGCTGCTCTTAGCATATTGTATGTATTAAACCTGAGTTCATATGTCTGATGCTCAACATCTGTTATTTCTTTTTTTTTCCAGACAGCCTGTCTAGGATTTTATTTATGTCCTCAGTGCTGCATCAAGCTGGACTGGCTCTGGTATATGACCTGTCAAACAGCACAAAACCTTCTTTGCTCAGCACATTCAGTGGGGACAGGAGGTTTTCTCGTTTTGGAGGAGACATACACTTAAGTGATCTGGATAATGATGGGCTAGGTAAAACTTGATGAATCTAGATCAGAAGTGAAGTGTTTAACTCTTGGAAACAGGAAGACTGGTCACCTACATATTCATAAAAGTGCTAAAAACAGTCTGCTTTCCTAATTGTGCCTTACAGAGAGGCCTCTCTAAAATCCCAAGCAACTCAGTCAGAAATTGAAACACTGTAGTTGCAATCATTAATAGGAATTGTGGCATCTAGAGGCCAGCTCTTCCATGTTTTGGTCTACCATTAATTCACTTCTGCTGTGTTATGTTCTCTTTGTAATATATGCAGATGAAATGATTGTGGCATCCCCACTGCGAAGTAACAGTGCCACCTCCATCCTGTCTGGTGGGGCAGCTGGCCGTGTTTATATTTACAGCGGCAGGCAGGCATCCTCGGGGAATGTGACAGGACACTGCACATCATGGACATCCCCCTGTCCTGAGGACTGGGTAAGGATACATGAAAATGAATTCTGGACATGAGTTTAGAATGACAGCAAATTAATTACATCCAGTACAAATACCTAGTGTGTTCTCACTTGGTTCCAGAAAACAGGTGGTTTACTCAGCTTTCTGAATCTCTGCAATTTGGCTCCTCCTGTTGGTTCTTAAATTACTTTGCTGCTTAGGAGCCAGGATTATCATACTGATCTTCTACTCCTAGCATGGTTCCCTCCACTGACTTTTTATTTCCTCTTTTTTCCTTCCTCAGGCACAGTATGTCCTGATTTCTCCTGAGGCAAGTAACCAGAAAACAAACTACTAAGAGAAACTAAAAAGTCCTACTTAAAAAAACCTAGCAGCATTATAACCAGCAATGTTTTTTTACAGGAACTATCAAGATTTGGAAGTTCCGTTATCACTGTGAAATCTGAAAGAAAGGTGAGAAAAATTACTGGTTTTGGGTGTTTCATAACATCCTTCTACCTTACTTGCATATACTAGCTAACACCTCACGTGTATCACATTTTCAGAAGTCTTAAGTTCTTTACATAGTTAAATAAATCACTCTCTGAACTGATAATTAAACCCATTTTATAGGTTGATGAGCTATGGAGTAGCCAAAATGTTGGCACCTGAATTAAAAGAGAACACTTTAAACCAGCCTGAAATCTAAACTGCTTAGGAGTTTGCTGAAAGGTTCCATGGTTCTATTGGCTTTACTGTTCATGCCAGCCTGTACGAAAAATGGATGTGCAGCTAGGGACCAAACCAGACACCCAAACCCATCTTGTTTAGTCTTTAGACTTGCTGTCCTGGCTATCATTTGCAGTGAAGACCATTCATATGTCACGTGTTTCCAAGCATAAAGAGGTCCAGTTCTTACCTGAATGATTTAGGATGTGTTGGTGTACCTGTTTCTTTTTGCTTCCCTCAGATGCCCAGTTTTTTACCAAATGCCAATTGCTACATTTGTATGATGCACCGAGGAGCCTTTTTCAGCTGGAAGGTTACTTAGTGCTTGTTCAGCTGAATTCCAATCTTCCGCTCACTATGACATCCCCTCCACAAGGACTGGGGTTCTCTGTGTGAGTACAGAGGAAGCCTCAGTACTAAGCTGCGGAGGTCTTCAGCAAATGGTGTTTGACTTCTTGTGTTAAAACATGCAATGAAGAAACACCTGGAAATGTAAATTCTTGTCAACTAGGTTAGGGTGCATAATCCAACACCTGAAACACAGGCATTGCTGAGTGCAAGTGAGGCCATTCTCTAAGCAGTTTTGTTCTGTTGCTATGGCACCAAGCCTGTCCACCCTCCAGCTTCACATGTATTGATTTTAGACCTGAGAAGAAGCTTATATTGGCAAGAGACTTATTTCATTTGGTTCCACCTTGCTCCAGTTCCCCAAATGAAATAAAGTCTGTTTGCCAACTACTTTGTTAATTGCCGTTCTGATGAGGTGGAGGGGCTGCTCTCTCATTTCCCATCTCATTTCGTATGACACTAATGAGACGGTCAAAATCCACTAGGGAAGCTTAAGGCAACCATGCACCTGCAGTAGCATTTTGCTAACTTTTGCTCTTTATCTCTGCAGAAAGAAGTTGTAGTGGCAGCAGAGAGAAGTTCTGTGAAAGCTCGACTTGGCGGAAGGATTTTTGTTTACTCACTCTGAAAGTTTACAGTAGCCTTTAATACCAGGGCATAACTGGCCTTCTAGTGAAGTATATTTGTGCTACTTTCCTGAACCCACCCAAACCAACAGACCACATCAGCAAGCTTTTCCTGAATTCTGTTGTGGGCAGCAGCATCACTTATCTAGAAAAAGCAAGCTGGTCCGAAAACCTTTTAGAAGTTGAAATGAGCAGGCAGATGCATTTCTGGTAGTAGTATTGGGCTGTACAAGGAATTTTCAGCGGAAGAGGAAACAAGCTGTACAAGGAACTTTTTATGCTGGCCAGATTGGAGTATTTTCTTGACAAACCTGGGAAACTGCAGCACATAATTTACATTTCTTTAAATACTGTGATAAAGATAAGAATTCTAAGCTATGGAAGGTTACTGTCAAAATAAGAAGCACGGGGAACGAGCAGCTTTAAGGGTATAGTGCAGCTCAAATATCCCAAGGAGAAAAGAACAAGCAAGACTGATGAAGTTTTAGGAAATGCTTTTGCTTTTGCAATTGTGGCTGATTACCATCCTTTCTGCTTGTGTGTAAAATTCCATGACCATGGTAACATAGAATTGTTAATGGCTTTTACTGTTAACAATATTGTCTTCAACTAATTAACACTACCTTTGTATGATGCAGGTTTAAGAGTGTGCATCAATTATCTATTAAACAACTTGAGCAGCAGAATGGGTTGATGCTATTATTACCAATGCTAGTCTGTAGACACGTATGTGTATGTGTTTTCTCTCTCTTGCCTCCTTCACAAAGGCAAAGCATTATTTTTATTTTAAATAAAATAGCACAGAATTCTAAAGGTCATACTCCAAAATCAAAGACCTCACCTTCCTAGGAATTCTCTCTCAAGGTTGTTGTTTTAAACAAATCAAAAGGCAAGATGAACGTTAACTTGATGTACAACACATTCAGGTATCGATTTTGAGGACTTTGCCCATATAGCAAAATATTTTTTTAAAAAAACTAAATCTGAACTTCATGAAAGAAGTAACTGGATAGAACTCAGATTGCAGTACTTACCTTACGAATCTGTTAACTGGTATGGGGCAATAAGCAGTGCACTTATAAGGGAAGAATAAAGGCTTTCTTTTCAAATGAAAATTGACAAAATCTGTATGTTCTGTAGCAATTCCATTCTGAACATATACTCTCCACTGGCTTTTGTTTTCTCTATGTATGATCTCCACATAATTTTACTGCACTGTAATGCATTTTGATTAACTGAATTTTAAGAAAAGCCTTAAACATTTGCATATGTCTGTAGAGAGAAAAAGCAGTCTTGTAGAAGACATCATTCTGTGTTTTTATTGTGCTTTACTTCAGTTATGTACAGGTTAAGGAGTTAAACGGAGTTCACAGAAGCCTCCCTGCACAAAAGCTTACGTGAAAGCTTCCCAAACACATTTCAGTTCTGGCCTAAAGCAACTACAGCTTGTTTGAAAACATCAGCATCCCTGTCCCTTCACAGGGATTCCTGGGGTTTATCAGCCAATGTATGTGAGCCATTGTTTTTTCCACTGGATTCCTCAGTTTGGAGGTTTTTTACTACTTTACCTGCTAAGCTAAAGGGCTGCAAAAGATTCAGCTAAAAAACCCAAAATCATTACAAGCCCCATTGTGTTCCTCACTTTCTCATGCCACTAGGATCTGTACTTAAAGTCACATACAGAAAAACAACTGTTGGAAAGTAACTACATACAACCCATTTTAACCAAACCAGGATCACATGCCTGTACAACTTTAATTTATGAACCTTTTTATTTGCATCTTTGACTCATCAGTCCTGAGAAAAATGTTCACAGCTACAGTTACTGTTTTTTCAACCCCTGTGATTTATGTCATGGCACCTAAGGAGCTGCTCGCTGCGTTACAGAGTGATAAAAAAATCCCAAACAAAAAATGGACACTGTGTGACGTGATTTAGACACATTTCATGCTCCGTCTACAACCTCAGAGAAACCAGTGGAGAACTACACCCTTAGAGAGAAGTCCTAAGAAAAAACAAATAGCTGGCAGTAGGCTTTTACTCCTTCCTTAAGCCCATCATAGGACATCAGGCTTCCACACCCTTAACTAACCTGGATACTTACTGTGGTACATGCTTTGTCTTGGAGGAAAGAGAGAAAGCAGAGCCCAGTTTAAGAGCAACTAACAACCCATGCACTGATTTTTACTAGAATGTGAATTATGACAATACAAGGAGTTGTTAAACTGCAGCTGTATCAATGTGTGTTGAAAAAGTGTCAGATGGAAAATGCAAGTGGGTATTACCCATAGGCCCGCTTGCCCTGTTCCTAAAATTGCATGTTTTGGGCCTAAATTAATTGTTAAGGAATATCCAAGATTAGCAGCTACATTTCAAAGCCTTTTATTGCTCATGTATAATAAGAGAAACTATTGTTTCTCATTGCTGCCAATCTAGAAGTCATGCTTCATGAGAGATGCAGGTATGCTTTTTGCTTTTGAAAACCTGTTCTCTGCAATTCAACAGGGCCTTAAAAATACATTCAAGAAGCCACTCTTGGGGTGGATTTTTTCTTTGACGTTTGGAGTCAAATTCCTAAATCTGCAGGTCAGAACCAGAACTACTGATCAATGCTGTCTGCTGTCCTCCTTAAAGCAAAAAATTCTGTTGTCTGTAAGAAAGGCCATTAAGCAAAGCAGTATTTGACAGAAACACTTAAAATGAGAATGCCCAAAAAGTAGGTACATGTATGTGATACAGAAAACTAAAGGCACATACATGGAGTGGAGGTAAAACTACTGTAGAAAGCATTTTCCTATTTTCCCTTGTGTTTCTGTCCTTTTGTGCGTGAGCATTAAGAATCTCACTACAGGTTTTTGGCACAAATATATATTAAATTATCAAGTTTAGAAATTCTTGCAGTTTTCAGTTAGGAAGAACGAATACAAGGAAAGTCCAAAGTCCACCCTGTAACAATGGAAGTCTCTTCAATCCTGCTGTTCCTACTGGTTTGTTAATGTGCTTCTGCTCAGCCCAAATGTTTCTCCTTTAAGGCTGGTCTTTATCTCCACTCTTCCAGCTGCTGGTTGGGATTTTTTCAAAACTGCAGGAACCTAGGCAAGAAACAAAACAGCCTGTGATTACATGAGAAGCTGCTCTACATGTGGCAGAATGAAACAAAGCTTCACAGAGGCCTGAACCCTGATTTTTCTCCCCTTATTTTCAGAACAGTGTCTTCGGCTTCTCCCTCCCTAATACCTCCCAGTATCTTTCTCCAAGCCAGTCAGTATGTGCTGGACTCGGCTTTGAGCTACACTTAAGGATATTCTAGTAAATTGTAGGCATAGTCAACAATCCACAACAAACTACTTCCATCGGCCTCTTAGTAGAAAAAGAGGGGAGGGAAGAACTGGAGTTTATCCGAGCCTCCCTTTGCCACTTGTAGCAACTTAACTTTTGACTCTCCTGATACATCGCCTATAAATATTACAGTGCAGAGCTGAGGTAGACAATACACGTCCACAAGTCCAGGAAACAGTACTCAGTAGGGAAAATGACCCATACATGCTAATCTGAACAGTCTCCTTGGAAATCTTCCTTCAGCTCGGTACCATCAATGAGAAAAATAACTGGTGTGCATGTGAGAAACTTTTACAAACTTCAGACTGAAGAGTCAGTCACAACCATGGCATCATTCTCCAGAGAGAGGTTACAGCTAGTGATTGTCCTCATCATCCTCTTAGCACTACTTACTCTTTTACAAGACAGGGACTACAGATTCAGAGTTAGTATGTGGGTGGGAGGACGAGGGCTGCTTCTACCATTAGCCTCAGCTTTCCTTGGGCTTCCAGGTGAAAGTAAATATTACACATCTCATGGAACAGCCTGCAGCTTCACTTCTGGCCAGTGCTGGGGCTTCCCACCTCGTTCAATCCAGCTAAGGGAGCACCTTCTCTGTCAAGGAGCAGACACTGAGCTGAATTCTGCTTTGTGACCTACCCCTCTAAGCCATCTTATTTTCTGCCTTGGGAATGGACAGTATGTGCAGTGCAAGGCAGGAACCCTGCCCAGCCATACGTACGTGAGGAGGTAGTGGAGGATCTAGGTACCGCCCAAGGAAGGAAAGTAAGCGCCGCCAGATGAGACCACTTCCCAGAAACATAATCCCTGTCACCAGCCAAAATATCCTGGGGTCCTACCAACAGAACACTCCCATTAGACATCCAACTATCTCTCCAGAAAAGGGATTGCCCAAAGATAATCTCTCACTCCCCACTAGGGTTTTCTTCCATTATGGGAGGAAGAAGTAAACTCTCTATCATCAACAGCCAAGCTTTCCCTTGGGAAAATGGCTATTTCATAGCAAAGCATTTTATTTAGGATCACTGTACTGTATTCTGTTACTATGCCATGCAATTTTCCTTCCTTCATTGGGAAGTTTGAAAATTCAACCCTTATATCCAATTGATTTGAAAAGGAAGAAGACCTTGCTTTGTTTGTTTGTTTGTTTTAAAGGTGGCATGTGTAGTTTTAAAGTTGTGCCTCCCCAGTCTCTACCCCTTCCTCCCCAGTTTAGGTATAAACATGTACTGACAGTAGAGTACTTCCTCCGATGTGCTGGAAATGCCCTGGCTGCTTGCCAGATACCCTTGTATCTGGAAGACAAAGCTATTCTTGTCAGAACAGATGATCATTAAAGAAACTTTAATACTACTTTATAGTCAACTCCTTATACAACCAAAAATTTGTCTTCCCATTTCTTTTCCATGGATGTGACACAGAAAAAAAGGCTGCAATACTGTTCAGTTTGCCATGAAGCAATTTGCTTATAAAAGAAGTGACTGCATGGACACATGAATCACTGGAGCTTTGTCTACGGAAAGAATGAATTTGTACCAAATATAAAATGCACTGTAAGAGCAGGGCCCACATTTTATGATAAATGCAGCACTTATTCCTTACCTCTTCAAGAGATGACTCCAAGTTCATACCAAATGCAACTCCTATGAGTCCAAAGAGGGAGACAGAGAAAGTCCCCATGGTCAGCTGCAAGTTCAGCCTCATCATCACATTACGGTGGCTAAAGAAGGGAGAAACATCTGTAAGGGGAACCCAAAAACTGATTTGCTATCTAAATTCTCAAATTCCATATAGCATGTACTAAAACCAAATAGTGAAAGAGAGGAAGTCATGCTAGAATTAGGTAACCCAGTGACAAAGATTATGAAACAACAGCACAGAGTCTATCCTTTTGACATTGCTACATCAGGACACCTCTAAGGCAGCAGGTTCTGCTTAACCATCATTAGACATTCCAGCACTGCTCACTTCTCAGAGGTATGTAGACACAAAGTAACAGTAAATTTCTACTGAAGGGTGTGTCTTCTCACCACCACCTGGCTGGAATTTCTACATCCATATTCACAATGAAAAAAAATTATTGTTGCAAATTAATACATTTTACAAAAAAACAGAGTTGCTAAATGTTGCAGACTATAAACATGAGCCTGTTTGGGTGAATTCCATGTTCAAGTCTTCCACAAAAAGATTTTTGTGTTTTCCTGATGCAGCATCCACTAATTGCTTTTACAGGTAACTCCTCAGGGTACAGGAGAAAGAATATTAAACACCAGCTTCAAAGGTAGAGTGGCATGTTCTTGCAAATGCTACAATTCCTTTTCAGTAAAAAATCTGACCAATGGTGAAAAACGTAGCATATAGAGAGACAGAGATTCTTGTATCACTGTACAGAGTAATAATTTAACTTGTACTGAAAACCTGAGTAGCCTAGCCAGACTGGCTACTAATCTTTTCTGAACAGAATTTTAATATGCCTCTAAATTTGCAGACATTTCCTGTATTTAGTAGGTCCCCAGAAGGATCTAGGAGAAGCTGGGTTTTGCTGCTAGGCAAGACTGATGCCTAGCTACAGAGGTACATACTAATTACGCACACTAATTAGGTTATCTTCTTACTTTGCTTTATCCAGTTCACTGATAAGAAAAGTGCAATGCAGCTGTGACTACAAGTCCACTCAACCCTCACTAAGACAGAATTTTCCAACTTTCCTTGTAGGCATATTTGAGAAAGTCTAGACCAAGAAAGTCTAAATTCAGCTCAGTTTTTGGTAATCTGTCAGATTAGCTAACCTGTCCAGGTTGATAAAGATGATGCTTTCTGAGTCATCAATCAGTACTCTGAGTTCACGAGCTTCATTCAAAAGATCTTCTGCTTGTCTGTAATAATTCTCCAACAGAAGCTCCATTTCCTCTGCATGGTCAATCCCAGATGTACTCTCCTCACTGCAAGCAACAATTTATATTCTCCTGGTTAGCTACATATTTATAGAAGTGCATTACTGATGTGTTAAGGCACATAAGAGTCATGGTGAACAAGAGTGCTGTTAGACACCATACCACAAGATCCAATCTTTTTGGTGAGGAACTTCCATCAGTTCCAAGAGCATAAAATAAAATAAATATTTTTATATTTATCAGCAGCTCAGCATAGGCAGTCAATTATTTTAAGTAGAACAGTTAGCAATTGATGTGCTCAAAGCATGCACCCCACCAAAAATCTTAATTTTTCCAGATATTACAGAATGAGAAAATTATATAAATTTTATAAATAAAACTTTATAAATTATATAAATGTTGTATTATGTATTATTTTTACAAAATGCTAACAATTTTGACGGGGGATGCTTAACTTTTTGGTGCCCTCAAGTGGTGGGAGCTGGTAACAATCAAGTCAAAAATTCCCAAAAATAAAACATAACCAAAAATCAACACACAAATAATTACATGGTGATGGAGCTGTTTTAGGTGTATATTAAAATGGTTTAGTTGTAAAGCATTTGAGCTAAACACAGCAATTATTACAAACCCTTTTGGAATCATGAAGCAGCTGAAGAGTGACCATCTTAAAGAAAGATGTTCATCTCTTAAGTGAAGTCTATCTGAGAGACTTTCATCTTACTTCATGGTACTGCTGCTCACACAGCAGCGTTCTTCTGAATATACTTCTGGCATTATGTAGATGAAACCTGGGGCATCTGAGGTCCACAAGAGCTTGGAAACTAAGTAGCAAAACCCAGGAAGATTGTTCCTAATTTTTTGTTCTGCAGTATGATCACATTTCTCTAGAGAGACTGAAGTTTTTAATTAATCTCCTCCTGGCATTACTGACTGCTAAAGGAACCTGTCTGAAATGGTTTTACAAGAAAATAAGCAGTATGTCTTACAAACCAACTCATGTAAGCTCCCTGAGGACCTTTAACAGAGCACTTAGTTTCTCTCTTCTGGGGCAGAAACTCCGAGTTAGCCAGCCTGATTTGAATGCCCTCTGGACCTTGAGGTTTTCACTGCATGGAGATGAGAGGAACTGCAGCCTTGAAAGCCTTAGAGCACTACCTGCTGTATTACAGATTCGGCTCAAGGTCATATTTGATGAGTATCTTTACATCTACATCAGCTCCTCTGCGGATATACAAAACAAAAGACAGCCATAAAGACATGAAAATAACTATCACTGGATGTGCTTTCATTAACTAGCCTCTATCTGCCTCATGAGTATTCCACATGCTGATGTTCCTTCACACAAAGTTAAGAGGTCTGCCTCATCTTTCTGGGCTAAGCTTACCATTCTGCAAAAGATCTCTTATGGCACCTCTCTGCCTATCTGGGCTCCTCCACATCCTTTGAGGCTTCCCGAGTTCATCAAATATTACAAAGCACTTGCATCAATCCTGAAGCAAAAAAGAGCTGCTCACGAACTGCCAGCCTGCCTGCAAATGTGTTGTCATGGCTGGTGTTTCCTGGTGTGCCTCTGCACAGACTGCCTCACTGCATCCTGCAGCACAGCTCTTCACACAACCTCCTACTACCTCTCTTACCCTTGTGCAACAGCATCTAAAAGAAGGGATGCCTGTGGGTTTCTCCTGACAGGAGTGTAAGGTGACACTGGGATCTTTCCTAGATGTCCCTTATGCATTTTCTACTATGAGGCAACAAAAGCTTTGCCAGCAGACTAAGGAAGGCTATGGGCAAAATCAGGAAAAAGACCAGCTGCTGGCTCAGGAGCAGCTGGAACTTAGAGCCACGTCTGATACTGCTCCAGAAGATGCATTAAAAATGCAAGCCATACCCCCCTTCTGGAACACTGAGTTTCTGCTGCACATTTAGATTAAGCTCTGCAGGGAAAACCTTCAAACCCACACCACTGTGTGAACAGTATTCATATGTACACACAATGCAGTTAGGCAAAAGTATTATTCAGCAACTTCACGAAGTCCCCTGGAAGGTAGTTTGTTATCTGCTTATACACAAAACCCATCTCTATGCCCAAGATTTAAATACAACTCAGCTGAAAACATATTTGGATATGATATATGCTATCTTTTTGTTGTTAGTTTTTATTAAAGTGACCAGTGCTGCTGTTGCGTTCACCAGAACCCAAAAGTGCACTAGGACTGTTACTGCATGTATATCTCCTGAAATTCTGTTCTTCAGGTGCACAAGATTGCTCCAGGGCCTCTTTCCTTCAGGTTCTGAAGGTGAGCAAAAAGCTAGGAGCAAGGTGTTCAGAACACTTCTACTAGAGGAAGTGTGGTGTCTGACCTACTCAAGACAAGCTTTAAAACCTGTCTCTGGTTTTTATTTTGCTGAAACTGAGGAAAATGCTCCCAGAATGTGTTGATTTATATTGAAAAGTAGCATTTGCTTTTTCGGCCGTCCTGCTCCCCAGTTACAAACTAGATGAGCCTGCTTGTTATGTCAAGACTGTAACTGTGTAACAATGGAGCTCCTCTCCAAAACTGGCAGCTACAATGACTTCTGAAGTAGCAAGCATTAGGGCTTAAAAAAANAAAAAAAAAAAAAAAAAAAAAAAAAAAAAAAAAAAAAAAAAACAAAAAAAAAAAAAACAAAAAAAAAACCAAAAAACTTTTTCTTTCTGCTTTTTATCAGGAAACATCCAGTCTAGTGTTCAAGCTCTCAAACAAAATACACTGTTAAAAACATGTATGTGGTTTCAAAGTATACATACAATACTTGTGGATCAGTCCATTTAGACAGACAGAGCTCTTCTATTACTTCTTCTTCATCTAAGATCTTCAGAATTGTTTCTTTAAAAACTTTAACATCTGTTTCCAGTTCTGACAAGCTGAAGGAAGAACAGGCAAAAGGTCAAGTAATCCCCAGAGGCACCAGTGCCCAAAGGTAATCTCTACATGAGTATGCCAGCCATCACCCTCACCAGACAGTGGCCAGGGAAGACGTCCCTGTGGAGTTGTAAGAGATCCTTCAAAACATTCTCTACAAGCCACACACTTAGCTGTGGCAGTGGTCTGTCTGGGGACCAGTTAGGTACAGACACACACTAAAGAGCATCCTGATGTGTTTCTGGATGCATTTGTAAGCCAGAAAAAACAAGCACCTTTGAGCATGTAGCAAGCACATGTTTGTACTGTCATACAAGAGAGGCCAATATATGAAGGTACTATTGTACTAGGACTAGTATATAGCAAAGATTTACACAGATTTACAGAGGTTTACATTATGGGGAACATTTTCTCACTATTTGGTTCTCTTATGTATTATTTTGTTCTGTCAGATGCTATTTAAGAAGCACAGTATTATAGACGGAATAGACAGTATTTTGGACAATTCAGAATTTATTTCCTTTCTCCCCCGTATCACTAGGTATTTCATATACTGATCTTTTACATTTCAAATAAGATACGCAACCCAGCATTACAGTAATCTAGGAAATTAATATCAGATACCATTTTTCTAACATTTCAATGCATGCCATTTTCTATGGTCATCTTTTAGTCTCCCCACAGCTTATTTACCTCTTGCCATTTTGCAGGAGAACGTGTAATTTACTCCTATCCACTGATAAAAGCTTGGGGTCCACCAGAGCTTCCAGTGTCTCAAGGATCTGAGGCTGCAAAGTGTTAAGTCTTTCCTGCAGTTTGCTGATCTAGATAACAACATGATCCTTCATAAGAATTAAAATAATTCATTTAGAATGATTTGGGCAACTGATTCCTGTCTCTCAACACAGAATTCACAATAACAGGTAGTTAATACAACCTTCTTTCCAATGCTTGGAAAATACTTGCTATATGGATACCATTTACAACATAAAGCCAGTGCAAAATACAGTATTTAGTAAAAAGTGAACTGAAATGCAGTGACAACCACACCAATAAGGCTGATAAAGCTAAAACGCTATTGTCTAGAAACGTTATATTAGCATTAGCAAACAGATTTCTAATGATATTTTAAGCTAGAAATCTTATGTGACTCTTGTTCAAGAGGCCAAAACCTCAGCACTTTTGTGTGACTTCCATTTCAGCTACAGCATGTCTCTAGAAAGGAATTTTGACTTGTTTTTTAATTACCCAAATGATGGTGAAGCCATCATATCCAAATAACGCTATATTGGAAAGGGAATGAAAACACACATACACACAAAACTGTAAGAACTAAATCAACAAGAGTCAAAACCAAAAAAAGAGGAAGTGCAGAATATATTAAAAAATATGTATGTGTAAATATTAACACAAGACTAAAGTCATACTTTCCTTCCTATGTAGCAAGAACTTCCCAAACATTAAAAAAAAAAAAAAGCGATTGCTCACCCAGTACTGCAGGATTGCTTCTATGGCTCGGAATTCAAAGGGCAGAGAATATGTGACTAGTTGACCTTCCCCAGCCAGCTGAGATGCTAGTTCATTGAAGAGCCAGTGTTCCAGACTTAAATTACGATAATCTAGTATCAGAAGAAACTCTGGTGTTATGACAGCCTTCAAGAACTGAAAAAAACAGTACATGTAAGGAGTGTGAAGAAAACTGAAGTTTTCTCATAACTCTGTAGCACATTTGATCATTTGGGCTTTGATAAAACCAATCTTCAAATGTCATTTCAAGTAGGAAAATAACAAAATCTACCATGCTAACTGCAAACAGGCTCAGAACACAGCACTGTGCCAGGGATTGAAAAGAGGCTCCTCACAAGCCTTTACTTCTGTGGCAATGTTAGTAATGCTTCTCCTCTGCTCAACCAGGGAAATGGTCACTAATTTGTACACCTGGTGAACTTGCACTCTGATTGCTAGGCACAGCTGCAAAGACACATTTACTGCTGAAAAATACTGCATGTCACAGAAAGCTGCTATAGAACTGTGCAAGAAAAATACAGGGTTTACACTCAGCTATAGTGAAACCATTACCTCCATTCTCATGATGATCTTGTTGTTTCTAGTTGCAATGCTCATCACATGTTGAAATCTTAGATCTCGAGCCTGAAGACCCAATTCCTGGTACAATTCTGTTTTCTTCTTTTCTATAATGAAAATATTTTTAGATTAAGACATTTAGAGGCAAGCATGTTCTGAAATTACATCTTAGTGTGTTATTAAATGCCACAACAAAAAAAAAAACCCACCTGTGCTATCTTTAAAAGTTTTCCTCCCACTGACTCCTCTACCTAAGTTATTTTCTACAAAGTTTAGAAGACTGTATCTCGAATAGAAAAACTCTAGCTATAAGTTGACCACGACAATTAATTTCCCATCAGAAACAAGTGACTCCTTCAGAAAGCACATGTAATCCTAACAGGGAAAGACAAGGCAGGGGAAGTAGCATGGTGGTCAAAAAGAAAAAAGACAAAGCAAAAATGACCTTCCTGTGAGAGATGGTAATACATTCTTTTCAAAATATTACTTACAAATATACAGAAACTGTAACAATAAAGATGCCATGAAGGCCCAATGGAAGGCAGCAAAACAGACGAAATGTTGCAACATTCCAAATAAACACAGCTAGGTATCCAAATCATATTTTTTTAACCCATGTAGATTCCCAACTGGGCTTTTCCATATTGGAGAAGGAAAAATGTCAAACAAACCCCAAACAAAACTACAACGAAAACTTACCAAAATAGGTAGTATTTCCCTCTTTGTCAAACTTCATCTAGAGGAATGGAAAAAAAAGTATATTTTTTCACAGAACAACAATAAAACAGGAAATCAATTTCTAAAATTATTTGCACTTCCCTTGAAGCCAAATGGGAAACACACTATGAACAGAAAGCAACTTTTTATGCCCTCTGTTCACACTGCATCCCAATTAAGCAAAATAATTACACCAAACAGCCATGTTTTACTGTGTGTGTGACCAGTGTCATCTGCATGACCATGTTCCTACACAGACCCTGTTAAGGTGATTTATAGAGGATCAGACTTAGAACAGACTATTTCTGTTGGAAGAGATCTACAATGATCAGAGTCCAGCTGCTTGATCAGTTCAAGGTTGACCAGAAGTTAAAGCCTGGTATTAAGGGTGCTGTCCAAATGCCTCGAACACTGACAGGCTTGGGACATTGCCCACCTCTCCAGGAAACCTGCTCCAGGGTCTGATTACCCTCTTGGTAAAGAATTGCTTCCTAATGTCTAGTCTAAACCTCCCCTGGCAAAGCTTTGAGCTATTCCCATGCATCCTACCACTGGATCTCACGAAGAGGAGACCAGCAGGGCATCTTACATCTAGGATTAAAAATTCAATTATTTCGTCTGGAACAATCTAAACAATTAACAAAATAAAACTTTAAAAGTAAAGAGTACCACGGATTGTCTGGTTAAGCCTAGTGCCCATGTCAAGTATTGCAACAACATGCTATTTAGCTTGTAGCCTGCACCTGAATACTTCTTGTCTTAGCATCTGTCATTCTTTCATATTATTCATTTAACACTAGTTAAGACTAGAAAAAATATTTTCTTGGAACGACTGCTATGTCTGGATTAATCATAAAGTTTATTGTTTTGCTCATAAACAATGTAGCCTAATCCCATATTACTGGCTTTTAAACTGACTATCAGTGAATTAAGCCTACCTAAGCATGCATTCCACTAGAGCTGCAGTGGAGGTTGCATGGCACCTTGTTGCAGAATGACTGCTTTTCATTATCAACAAGGAGACCTCACCTTCCTTCACTGGCACTAATAATGTGATTTTTCACAATATATATATTTAAAAGAAAAATAAATTGTTCAAACCAAACAGCTTGCAAACAGCTTTCAGTCTCCTTTAAAAAGAGAGCATAGAGAGAGGTTGTTTTTCACTAAATCCTATGTTTGCTTAGAATTGCAGCCATCAAGACACAGGACTCATATTTTTAAAAGGTATTAGCAGGGTCAAGAAACTTAAGAAGAAACTTCTGGCTGCAGCACTTCCAAAAGTTGACCTGCCTTCACAATTACAGCCACAGAACCTTAGAAAAGCATCTTCATCAACCCCATGTACTGTAACTGGTACTCATATCAGAGTACCTCAAACCAGCAGTTTAGAACCACGGATATTCTCTAAGACAAAAATACATCTGCTTTTATGATACCTTAAGTTTTATTAAAAAAAAAAAGAAGAAAGACCAGGGAAAAAGCACCATCATCTTGCACCAGCAGCCCTCGCTGGTTGAAATGCCTGCAGGTACTTACCACTGCAAAAACAGGAGACACGCTGGCTAGGGTTGCTTGGGAGGTCTCAGTGGGGGCATGTTGGTAAAATATACCTGCGGGAAGAGAACACAGCTGTACTCCCAGCACACCGCACTTGGCCTTGAGCCGCGCGGTGCCCGCTCCCTGGCACGGCACACGCGTCAGGCGGCGCCGGTCGCGACAAGGCCCCGACCGAGCCGGCGCCGCTCCCAGCGCGGCTGCCCCCGCCCGGCTGT